>WBMW01003582.1:424340-509981 GCA_013396635.1 Penelope pileata
TTGGGGGATTATTGCTTTTTATTCTGCCTGGAAGTGTTTTACAGGTTTCAGGTGTGCTGAGTGAAGAGGTTATAAAAAAAATTTCACTACTTAGGCCACTTGATCCTACAGGCTTTTATCACCGTAGCTAATATTGGTCATGGACTTGGGGACACGGCTTTGAAACAGCATAGTGGTGCTAACAGAATATTAGATACAAAGAGATGAAGCAGATGGGGAAAAAAAAATGATGATAGACTTGATGCTTATTGCTTAGTGTGCTTAGGGGGGTAGGAAAGGCAGAGAGGCTTGGAATTGCTTTGTTTCTGTGTATTCTTTTCTTCTACTGTTAGTCCGTGTCATTTCCTGTAGCTTCGTCAAGTAAACTGCTGAATTTTTAGTTTTGTGAAGAATAAGGGTATTAGATGATCTGCAAGGTATGTAGAGTTTGAAAAAGGAAGAATAGAGAAAATGTCTAGAGAAGAGTAAGAAAAGTGTTTGGATGTAATGTCTGACTGTTTTGGCATGACATATCATGTAATAAATTACAAAAATGCAAGTATTATTTTAATTTATTTAATTTATTTTGAATCCCAATAGCAAATATACACTTAATAGATATAAAATATCCATTTTATACAGTACTGTCAAGATTGAGAATTCTATGTGCTGACCTGTGTAAGAAGTCAGACTAGTTGAGTTCCAGCTATCTGCTTGCGTTCTGCAATTTTAGGATACTTACTAAAATTAATGAGGCATTCTTAACCCGTGTGATGTCAAAATATAAAAGAAAAAAATTAAATGAAAAACATGATTACAATTATGATAGATATAAGAAGACATTTGTGCTGGCCTAAAGAGAGTTTAATAAACATTCCTATTAAGCTTGAAGCATATGATAAACCTTAGATCATCCTTTTGTTGTTCAGAGTGCATCAAATTATATTGATAGCAGAACATTGGACATCTCCTTGTTAAAGCTGCAAGAATAAATACCACAAACTTTTAAGTGTTCTTGTGTGCTAGTTCTTGATACAGAAACCACTTATCTCACAAACTAAAATCCATTCTAGTTTAGAGACAGAAGACCTCACGATACCAAGACTGTACCTCTATTGCATGTTTGCCTGTTTACTGGTTATCAGAAACAGCACAAGAAGTTGTCATTGTCTGTTAGACTTTCTGCAGCTTTTCTTACAATACTTTTTAGCAAAGGAAAAGGTCCTTCCTGTGGAAAAAGTCACTTCCACTTTAGTTTTAGAAATTATTTTAAAGAAAGAATATGTCAAAAATATGTGATTAAAGAATTTAACATCTACTTTAGGAAACACCAGATACAGTTTCCAGTTCCAACAGTCCTTCCATGAGATATAAAGGTTTTTGCTTAAATTATTCAAATGTAGCTTGAACATTGTCAATTAAGGCAATGGATCCTACTAAAATATTGTTTCTAATTAATTATCTCTGAAACAGTAAATGCTTTGTAAACTGGTTCAATATTGTAAAATTGGCATTTTCAGCAAATTTCAAGTATTGTAGAAATGATTTGGATGGGTTGCTTTTTGAAATGCCCAGCTTTGACATCACTCGAGGAAATTTCCCAGTTGCACGCTGTTTCTGCCTAAAATGCAACGGAAAGTCGATGGCTGCACCTCCCAGTACTTTACAGGGTTATTGAAGAGGCTTATGCCACTGTACAGCGCTTTCTTCTTTCTCCTTCCTGTTGGGCAGAAATCGTTCACTCCCAGTTTTGCAATGTGGTTAGAATGAAGGAAAACTACCTGCAGCAATGAGAAACAGCAAAATATAAAAGTTCAGTATGTAAATGGGAGAACTATCGAAACATTCATTAGCATATTGCTAATTGGGGTTTGCTGTAAGAGCAGTTGGATACAGATTCTTAATAATAACAGGGATTCAAAATTTGTTTGAATTCTTTAGAAAGTGTTTCCCACCTATCATAGTCTTTCCCATCCCAGAAAAACAAGCAAACATTATTTGGTATTTTATCAGCGTATTGTCGGAATAATTTGTCTCAATTCTTATGGAACATTCTCCTGAAATGCAATCCTCTATTCCCTTGTAGTAATAATTACAATAATCTTGTGTTATTTTCTCCTATTTCAGTGATTTCATAAATTTTAAAAAATAGTCTTTAGAGAAGTTGGTGTTAGGAGAGGCTTGTTGGAATGGTTGTACAAATAGATCCATCGAATGCTCATGTAACTTTAGTTAAAAAAAAAAAAATGGCAGTAGTAGAATTTCAAATTTAAGAAAATATTGTACATTGACTAAAAAATAATTTTGCTTATGTAACTACATTTACATTGCAAGTTGATGTTATATTCATATTTATATTATATTTATATAATGTTATATATAGTTATAGTTTATATTAGTATTTATATATTATAAATATATAAATACTAATATATTTATAAATATATATCCAAATGTTTTCCTTTAACTGGAAGTGAAATGAGAAGTGAAAAGAAGTGATTTGCTAAATAGGTTATCATGTGTTCTGTCATCAGTGCTTTTCTTCACGTTTCCCCAAGGTTTGCCCTGCTCTGTATCTGTCATTTAGATAAGATTTTAACTACAATTCCAGATTTCAGGAAATAGAAGTATTATGAAAATATTTCTTTCCAGTATTTTTCTAGTTCTAAACACAAATTCTAAAATCTTAAAAATCTTCAAATTTAGTCCTTTCAGTCTTATAAAGAATTTTGTTTGGAAATAAGATTTGTCAGTGTAGGAAGGGAAAAATTTCCATTCCAGCCTTGCTAACATGGAAACTGTAACAGTCTTCTTGCAAACATCTTTTCTGTGTCTAATATGTTTCCTAGTTATTCTTCCTGCTGTTTGAGCTGGTTTCTCTTAGCACGTAGATGCTTTCAGGTTTTTCTAGTAAGAAAGTCATGTCAAAATAGTCAAGTGACAGTTAATTATGCTTTTTAATTACATCCTAGTCAAGACAATAGTGTGAAAATCAAACAAATTGTAACTCCCAAAGCCTTCTATCGAGTTTAGTATACGACCTGCAGATATTTCAGATCAGGCAATCCAGGAGGAACTTTCTTGAGCTTATTTTTTTCAAGATGGATTTCACGTATACTTGGTATGTTGGCAAAACTTCCATTTTCCACATCTTTGATTTTATTATTCCCAAGGCCTAGCCTAGAAATAGTACGAGGAATGTTTAATTAAAGATTGAGATTTACAACAGCGTTCAAGAACGTGCTTTTTTTTAAAGACTGGAATTCACAGGAGTACACGTAGGAAAAAGAACTGGGGCAGGATAATGAGATCTTACCTCTGACTCAAAGAAAACCAGCATTGACCTAATGAACACTTTTTCATAGTTTAATCTCTCTTTAAAGGGCAACAGTTAGGCAGATGTGAGCTGTTGTCCAGTTTTACCTACAGATTTACTTCTTTTAGTGCAAATGTTAATGAGAAGCATCAACAAATCTGTTGTAAAATAAACTATGCCCTTTTATCAAGTAGTGTAGCTACAAAAAATAATCATTCAGTAGTAAAAAGCGTTCTAATAAAGAGCCAAAGCAGAGGAAGTCTTGTAAAGAAACAGCAATGTTTGTAGCTTAGTCAAAACCATCGTATTTTTAACATTAGCAGACTACCTTTTCTCCTACTTCCACATTTTCCTTATTTAGGCCTTAATTAGATTTTTTTTATGCAAGACTTCAGCCTATGCTGCTAGGAAGGTGATTCGGAAGGTGGCAGCTTAGGGCAGTTTGCTGTTTCCATTCATCCTGCAATTCCCCTGTTCTCCTTTCTATCTTAATCTCTTCAGAAACTGAAGTTGGTATTTAAAAGCCATTCAGTAGATCTTTGATAGTAGTTTCTATTACCAAAAGCAAAATTCAGTGCTCTTAGCTGTGTTTTCAGAATACTTAACTGAGCTTTAGAGAAAGAGCTTCCTACCTTTGTGAGCAGATGTTCTTAACATCCAGTTCCATTGAGAATTCTAGGTAAGGCGTAACAATAACAACGCCAAAATTGTTTATAGGTATTAGATACATATTTCAAGTTTGGTCTTGTTTATAACCCTTCTTACTAAAACATTTACAACTTTGAATTCACTTTTGTCCTATTCAAAGAGAAATCTTGAGTAAGAGGTCGTACTGGGTCTGACCTTCTATCAAATAAAAGCATTTGGTCTGGGAATTTTACCTTTGAAGATCTTTATACCGGTTAAAGTCTTCAAGTTCAACTGCTGTGATCTTATTGTCGTCTAAGTGAAGTTCTAGGAGACTGGAGGGTAAATCTGATGAAAAACAAATGCTCAGCATGAGAAAAATCAACCAACTTATTTAATAGGTATTTGTTGGAATATTTATTGTATTCCTAACAACTTCTTTCCTTTGTGTGGGGTTGGGTAAAGAGTCTTGGGTGAGATTGTCTCAATCAAAGAGTATTAGATACAGGTATGTTACATTTTTGAAAAACAAAACCTGTCAACATTGCTTGGTTTAAAACAGCACGGCTCTAGCTCTTAACGCAGGATCTGAGAGGAAAGCCTTTGGAACCTATTAGTAAAAACGAGTTATCAGGTGTGTGCGTTTCCATGCCAATACGCAATATGATTTCTCATATGGAACCCTACAGCCCCAGTTCAGAAGTACGTGTTCTAGGAACAGAGGACAGAAATCTTCTATGCAACGTCCTGTTAGTGAGGGCAAAGGAAGGCAGTGACAGGTTTGAATTTCCGATTGCTGACCTTACCTTTGGTTTTACTGGTATCCGCCTAGACTGCCCCCTGACACCAAGCAGGGCTAGCCAGCTCTTTCTGTTCCTGCTGCGGATTGCCAGAGCCCTGCTCCCGTTGCTGCTTGTTGCAGCCTTAACTGAGACAGAAACCCCAGAGAAAAGGGCTGTGCTTTACAGTCTGCCTTTATGCCGGGTGACCGGTTTGGGTGGGTTTTTTTCCAGTTTCTATTCCAACTCACAGTTCCACAGGGTGTTGCTTCTATCTAAGTTAGTGTGTCTACTTCAGATTTTAAGTGTGTTCTGTAAGTTATGGGGTTTTAAAATCATTTTGTGCCATTATAACACTTCAGACAGAAGGATCTACAGACAAATTCAGTTTCCATTTGTGCAGAATGTTCTCATGATGAATTACTGTTTCTTTGAGCCCACATATTGGAACTCATGCTCTATTTCTTTATAGGACATTTCTTTGTAATAGAGAAAATCTGAATCAGTTTATGTATATATTTTCTTCTGATAAGTGACAAGAGGTGATGTTGTGGTGATACTAGAGGAATGTCTGGTTGGAGAGTGCTCACTTTCAAGGCACTTGAATGTGTGTTGGAGAGTGCTACAGGTAGTTTCTGATCCTAAAAGTTTCTGATCCTTATTTTCAGAATGGTGTGAAAGACCTGAAGTGACTGCTGCTTCTCCTGAGAAGGGTCTGTGGGTGGCTGTGGCAGGAGGGGGGCTCGGGGGCAGGCAGGGTGCCCTGTGGGTGCCCACATGTGGCTGCTTTGGGGGTGCGCCACTGGGTACATCTGTGCACCAAGTACAACAAGAAAAGCAAGAAAGACAGGAGGTGGTTAGGAGGTGATGAATGATAGAAAACAATGTATGAGATTTTTAATAATCATAGCAATGTGAAAGCGTTTTATTTAAGACTATGCTGGTATAGGTAAAATAGGAAAGGTAAAACAAAGCGTACCTTTGGGAATTGAAGTTAATTTAGCTTCTGCAATTCTGATGTGGTAGATTTTTACTCCTTCAAAAGCCCCTGGCTCTATTCCATCGTTGTTAAGAGGATTTGCACTCATTTCTGTCGTGGGGAGGGAAAAAAATAGTACTTATGGCATAGGAGTTTTCTGTATGTTAGACTGGTTTATAAATAACTGATTTCTTTTTAGTAATGAATGCTAATGTTTTAGAAATCTATTCATATTGAACTTCGATTACCTATTTCAACTGCTGGTAGTGACAGCTTTCAGTGAATAAAGACTGCCTAACTCAGCTTGCAGGGTTACCAAAAACTTCACCTGTGTAGCAACCTCACATAGAACATAAATGGTGAACGACAGTCTCCACAGGATGGATATCTCTTTGAGAGGAAATTCCGCGCTGGGAAAATGTTTGAATGAAAATTGTATATAATATGTTAATTTCTTAATAAAGACTTTTTCCTTCTGCTTAGACTTACCTAAAACATTTAAAGAATTCATTCCTTTAAATGCATCCTTGGGGATCTTCTTAACCTTATTCGCGTGAATTCTGAGCTCTGCTAAAGTTTTTGGTAGATTTGTTGGGATCTCAGTTAGCTGGTTGTGAGACAGATACAGTCTTCGCAGCTTCTTTGTTGGCTGGAAGGCTTTTGGATGGATCTTGGTTATCTTATTGTTGTTCAAAGCAAGTGTCTATGACAAATGGAAAGAGCCACACAAAGAAAATTTATCTATACAGGTATGTTATGGTGATACAGTCTTGAAATTGATATATGATTTAACAATTAATATTTTATTTTTCTAAAATACCAAACTCTGGCACAGAAAACATTCACAATTTAAATGTATTGGTGCCTATTTTTTTAGTTAAAATAAAACCTTGTTGTACACATTGGACATCTCACTTAATTGTGAAAAACAGAGAAGAACTTGAAAGTTGAAAAAGCTGTCAGACCTGACAAGGTCCTAATGGTAATGGGAAGAATCAGTAAAACAAGAGATTTGTCTTCATATCTTTTGTGAGGTTGGGTTGGGGTTCTGTTCTTTGTTGTTGTTGCTGTTCCTTAATGCAGACAAATTCTCAAAACTCAGAATTTCAACTTTTATTTCAGCATAATTAAGTTGCAAAAATAAAAGTCAGCATTTTATTCTGAATTTCTTAAAAGTTAATCTCTGTAAACAACCAATATACAACCATGAATTTCTATCTTCTTTGTCATAATTTTTTAGCTCCTGGGAATTTAAGCGTCTCTCTTGACTGTACACCATCTCTCTTGCCTGTCTCTTGACAGTACGCCAGACCTTTTTTGAACAGTTTTTTGTTCTTGATTACTATGTGCTTTTATATAAACGGCTGCTGCGTTATTAGAGCTTGTGTAATGAGTTAATACAGCCAACAAATCATAAGTTATTTGAAAATCATTTTGCATGTCCGGTCACATCTCCATATTTCTATATCCAGACTTTTCTTTTCATGTGTGTATTTATTTATTTATTCTTTTTCTTTTTCACTTCTTTGAGCTGATGGGAATTCATCTTCTCACTGGACTTGTGAAAAAAATAGAACAAAACAGAATTAATCTTTTTTCCAGCAAAAATGGGAATAGCTTAAGGAAATAAACAGGAAATGCTTCCCTCCTAATCCTTGTTGCCATCTGTGGTTTTGCTTAGAGACCAGTGCTCAGATATGTACAAATAAACTTTGCTTCAACTAAAAATTCCTTTAGATCTTGCCACATAATCACAAATTAACTGATGAGAAAAATCAAAGTAGCTCAGAGTTTTCAGTTATCACATAATTAAGTGATGAGTCTAATACATAATGTGGTGATTCCTGATGTATTCCAGTAACTTTTTCAATCACTGGAGGTTTGGTTTCCATTAGAGCTCTTATCCTGAAAGTAAACCCCATTTGTAAGGGGAAGACTGTTCCGTATCCAGACATGAGACGTGTAGGGGGAACTGGAAACATATTGTTGCAAACAACGAATAGGTGTGGTTCCTACTTTTGATATCCTAGTTTAAGCCATAATAATTAAGAAGCTCATGGATAAACATTTACATCTAGCAAATTTTCTGTTCTTCCTCAAAACCAAATATGACCAAAAAGGATTTATTTTACATTGGTTTAATGTGTACTTCATGTCTTTGTGATGTGGAGTAGAATTTCTTCCTTTTTTTATATTTTGTGGGGCAGATTTTCCATTTTTACAATGAAAATTGTGAAATTGTCCGTATTCCTTGGCACTGGATCTAGAGTGACCTCTTGTGGAAGCTGTGTGACAAACAGGTGTAACCTCCCTTTTTGGGCCTCTGAACCTATTTATTCCCTTTATAAGAAGGGATTATTGTGTACCATAACTACATCAATTGATCAGCTGCTCCTGCCACTCTTCTTAAAGTCTGTCTGTACGTGCATGCTTCAGCATGTTAGAAAAGCACAGCAAAGCTCTCAACTTCTTCAGTAATTCAGTGCTGCTATTCTATGTTCAGGTCAATTGGATACGTAACCTCAGTTTCAGTGGTGTATCTGTTAGCTGTGTGCTATTGAAAACACCCTCAGAAAACACAGTTCAAGCTCTCCCATGAGATTGAGTTCTTTCTGTTCTGCAGGAAAGCAGATAAAAAAGTAACACTTGTTATGAAGCCTTTAAAATGCAAGGAGCGTTCTTGTGCATGCTTAGGATTGAATAAATCTTGAGGATCTCTTGGATAAGACATTTGGTACATTTTCTGGATTTATAACAGAATTCTTACAGCTCAAAGAATTTTGCTTCTTACTATGCCTGAGCAGCCAAATATGCAGACATTCGACTTTGTTTTTATGGATAGTATGGATAAGAAAAATATCATTTATATTTTAGAAGTATTGAGACATTTCAGGTTGCTAAATAAGATTTCAAACTCAGATAGCAAGCTTACATAAAGCGATACGAGTCCTCGGAGATCGTTTTCCTTGACCTCTCTTATTTTGTTGTTTTGAAGGTCTATCATGCGAGTGTCTGGTGGAATGTTGCGAGGTATTGATGTCAGACCTATTTAAGTACGTGAGAGAAACAGAAACGTTACTTGCCTGTATGTATGTCCAAAGAAATTAACTGTGAAATGGAAAAACACAGTAAGATTGTTGATAACTATGGCAGGAAAGAAAATTCAGCCTTAAAGCACATGACAGAGGAGAATACTTGAGTAATGAGAGGAACTAATTATGTAAGAATGGATGGCAAAAACGTGTGGGTAGCTTCTACTCCGGGCCATGAGAAGCGTACCTGGGGTCTCGTTACATGCCCCTTGCATCTGGGAAATAAGCAGCTTCTAGAGCACAGGTTGTTCTACACAGGAACTGCTTAAGTCCCTGGAGAAAGCTGTCCTCAGAGAAGCTGTACCTGTTTTGTATTTAGAAACAAAGTTGGTGCTGTGGCTTTATGAGCTTTCTGCTCCGCATTTGGCTGCTCCTTTCTGCCTCTGCCCTCGGTGGCTGTTGCAGTGGCCCAGTTGCTCATGTAGCCACCCATTTAACGTCAGGGCTGAGAAATGTGTTCTTGGTAAAACCAGCCAAGATGCAGTGTTCCAGCTTCCAGTACTTGACTATCAGTTATGTAAATTCCCCAGTACAGTTTGCTGCTGGATTACAAAACTGCTCCAGTTCATACCATCCGAGGTCCTGACTCAGCAGAAGAGACGGGCAAAGGGCAGCGGCTCGCTTATTTTGATTACTTAATAATGACACATTTTTTAAAAAACAGAATTTTGTGTCAACTTCGTGTTTCCAAGATATGTGGAGTCCAGGAGTAACTAGTATGGACTTCTGACTACCCTAAATCATCAGAAAATGTCAGTGAGCACTAATTCCAATTGGAGCGATTAGTAATGAATTCATACTTAGGAATTTTGATCATCACCAGTGCCATGCACTTGTAATGGAAATTAAGCTGAGCAAATATTTTGCATCCCATTTATGCATTTGCATTATAACCGAGCTGTGGTTTGTTTATGACTCTTTTTCCTTTGCCATCCTTTCTTGTTGTTTGACCTGTTTCTTTGTAGCTGTAAATGAAGTATGTCTTGAGCCAAAGTCTTTCTTTGAGAGAGGGGACTGATAGCTTTATCTAATGCAAACCAAAGATGCAGGAAATTTTTGTGTTCGTCCATTTGGATTTAACAGAAGCAAAAGAAGCAGCAGAAAATATAATAAAAATGATAATATAAGCTTCCTCATGATGGGGAGTGGAGGGGCAGTGCTGATCTCTGCTCTCTGGGGACAGCGACAGGGCCCGAGGGAACAGCGTGGAGCTGTGTCAGGAGAGGGTCAGGTGGGGGTTAGGAGAAGGCTCCGTCCCAGACGGCAGTGGGTATGGCACAGGCTGCCCTGGGCAGTGGGTACAACCACTGCTGCCGGAGCTCAGGGAGCATCTGGACAGCTCTGTCATATAGTTTGATTTTGGGGTGATCTGGTGTGGAGCCAGGAGTTGGACTCAATGATCCTTATGGGTCCCTTCCAGCTTGGGATATTCTATGATTTTCACATTCTGTGATTGCTCTCTTAGAGGATGAAAAGCTATGCGGTTACGTGTGTTTATTAGCCAAGATACATATGTAGTTAGATGGTTTTACAGTTACTTGTGGCATGTTCTTAATGCCTTGCCATTCTGTGTTATCAATGGAAGTTGTTGTTAATGGCAGGTGGCTGTAGCACTGAATTAATTTTCTCAACTGCTGCACATAAATTGGGGAAACATTTGTTTTGTAAGAAGTTCTGGGCACAGCCTAGTTGCTTATGTTTGCATGCCTGGTTGAAAAAAGGAATGGAAGCTTCTTTTGAAAATGACTTTTGTAGGAATATGTGAAGGTGTGCAAATTATGGAGTTGTAGAATTCATCCTTTAAAGGGATGATCTTGCAAAGGAGAATCAAACGGACAGCAGGCACACAAACTAATGCTTACCTAGATCAGAGCAATGGACAACTCTCACATAGCACTGGCATCCAAAGGGGCACGTTGGGAATAGATCAAAAGGAATTAGCGGCATAATTGGTTCAGTGGTTGGAAATAGAGAATTGTCATCGTCATCATCGTCTTCCTCTTCTTCCATATCTTGGAGCATCATATTCTTCAGTGTAAAATATGAAGGGCCAGTGAAAGGCTTAGCAGAGCACAATGCTAAGAAGAGGAGAAGTGTGTATTCCTTCATGTCGGCTTAATCAGGATAGGCAATCTTGAATAGAAAAGCAAAATAAAATAAATAAAGAAGGAAAACCCCAAATAAAAGAATCAGTGAATGTGCAACAACAGCAAATAAAGGTATTGTATTCTTCTCTGCTACAGTTTGTAGCAGAGAAAAAAATGATCATTTTGAACATTTGTATAGGAAGGTTAAAGAATGTTGTAAATATTATTTAAAAGCACAGAACTATCAAAATTGTTAGTATTAAATTATGTATTACAAGAAAATGTTATTAAACTTAAGTGAAATTCATTAGATTTTAATGTCTTATCAAAGCTCTTTTATCTGGGTATAAAAATTTTTGTCATTTACTTCAGGCTCTGGAGCAAAATATTATTAAATCAGGACTTTTAAAAGAATGGAGTGGAATTTTTGTAGCAGATTTTACTAGATTTTGGAATTTGATTTGATTCTTAATGAAAAAATATTTTTAACAGGGTATGCGGGCGTGTGTGCATTGTTTCTAGAAAACTGGAAAATACTTAACAATGCACAGAATGCTCTTATCAGGATTCTCCCTAAACACTGCTCATTTTACTCTCTAAACACTTCAGAATAAACAATTCTTATTCTAATTTGGAAAAACAGGTTTCTGGTCCTTCAGTCTGAAAGACACAAAGGTGTTGGATCACGTAGGGCACCTCCAAAGCACAAAAATCATAGAATCATAGAATCATAGAATGGTNACAATTCTTATTCTAATTTGGAAAAACAGTTTTCTGGTCCTTCAGTCTGAAAGACACAAAGGTGTTGGATCACGTAGGGCACCTCCAAAGCACAAAAATCCGTGTCAGATAGCTCCAATTCTTTTCTGATGTTCTTGAGCAGAATGCACAGGCTGCCAAGGATTTCAAGAGGAGATTTATCTTTAGAAAAATATGGCAAAATGTTTTCTCATTCCAACTGTTTGTTCAATTGCTCTCTGCTTCTCTTGCAGTGCAGTTTTACCAGATTTCTTTTAGGCATACCTCACTCAGAAAACCAATTCTCTAAACTGTCCAATCCTTAATACATAATACTGTGTTACCTGAGTGGTGATGATCCGTAGTCCAAAGCCTTTGAACATTCTCTGCATGCTTTGTTTTTGTTCTAAAAATGATTTAACTGACCGAATTGACCTGTTAAATAGGTCATCAAGTATGAGCAACAACCTGAGACTGAAACCAGTGCAGTCTAAACTCTTTCTATAGCAAATCCGAATGGTATGAGTTGGAATTTGAGTATTGTACTCTCCTTTTCCACAGTTTCTTTACCCTGTGTATAAATGATACACAGAAATGTGGTTATCAGTATTATTTCAGAACCAGACCGTGTATGGTAAGCCATACCACAGCAGAATGTTGTTACCTTGAGGTCACAAAAAGTATTTTTAAGTTTTGTTAGCAAACATGGTTTTGTTTCCATCTGTAACATTTAGGTTTGAAATTTCTCTAGAGAGTGTAAGAAACCCAATGGGTTTATATTCTCTTTGGATCACAGGAATTCTGGTGGGTTGGTCGTACTGATGGAACGTACAACCAAAAGGACCTGGCCCTTGTTGGGAGACACTAGCTGCTGCTCTGTGAGAGGTGATTTTAGAGTAGTGTTTAGAAAAGAAATAGTTTGTGTCACCTTGAAATGGTTCATTAGCTGTTCATGCCTTGAATGTTTTCAGTCTCATGCAGTATATGGGGATTCGCTATGGGGAGAATTGGTCAACTGTCAGCAAATAGGAACTGGTGAATTAATTGCTCCTCTAAAACTCTTCTGAAGAATTTCAGGGATTTATTATCAAGGGTAAATAAAGTGCTTTTTTCACATGCCAGTTATTAATAAATAAACAAATAAAAGCACAACTCAGGAAGAAGTTTGGACCTTACAGGACTTTGTGCAAACCGAGAGGGGCAGTTGTAAATTTTATTATGTGGATCCTGTTATAAACATGTTTCTGTTTAGACTATCATAGATCTCTTTTGGGAAGTACTAAATGGATGCCAGTTCTTGTTTAATCACCTCATTACATGCTCATTGAGCTGTTTGTAGCTGAAAAATATCGTAATGTAGACATTTTATCATTGGTCATCCATCACAGGAGAAGGAGTACACTGATTTGTACAAGGGTGCTGGCTTATTCAAAGTTCTGGGGTTTTGTTTTTTGTTGTGTTTAATTTTTGATACAAGATGATTTTGATATTTCTTGTATATGGTTCTTAACATTAAAATGTTGTATGTTGCATACATTGTACTAGTGGAAATGTATACATTTCAGAGTGTATAACATGATAAAAACTAACAGGATTTAGATGACACAAGGGAAGAAAGGACCCCTTTCTCTCTAATGTCTGAAAATAAGCACAATGTACGTTGTATCTTGCCAGTTTAATATTTATTGTAATTCTGAGTGCTCATTTGAGTACAGTATATTTTGCTGATTTGACAGTCTCTTAAAGGAAGATTCATATATCTTTCCCATATATTCTTCGTGTTTTGTTCAGTTTTGATGCTCTTAGAATTCTATAGTTGTACTTCACAACCTTATGCGACACGTTTTCTTGAAAGCATGTCTGAGTATAAATAGTGTGGAGATCAAGGTGTGGAACCTGCCATTGTCTGTTTGGAGAGAACTGCGGTCTTGTTTGGCTGTACACCTTTTGCCTCTCTGGCCCTATCAGTTCTCTATTTCAGCTTCAGCAAAACTAGGAAGTTCCAGTACTTTTGTCATACCGAACAATGAGGAGACAAGGAGATAGAAGCCTTTCAGACTTGTGAGTTCTCCTTGTTCTTGGATGAGTGCTTTAATGTTGGGTTTTCTAGGACAGGCGGTTAAGCTGCTCTTCCTCTGGCTGCTTAGGCGTTATGTGACTGCCCTCTCTGTGCTGTGCTCAGTGTTGTGCAGTTAGTGCAGGATATAAAGATATAAAGCTTCAGAGTGCATATCGTATATTGGGACATCTACTTTCAAAGCCCTTGCCAACTACTAATTCTGATGGGCACTGGATGTATAAATTTCTCGTACCTGAATAATAATCTTTCATCTCTGTTCTGAAACCCTGTTCTGGATCTGGTGCTAGGAAGTTGTCTAGTGAAACTACTCAAAAATCTGTTTCTGTGCTTGTACCTGTAGCAAATGGATTGCTTTTTTTCTTTCAGATATTTAAAAAACTTGCCATGACTTCAACCTATGAAAAGATTGGGACTGTTTCTGGAGTAGTGGCCAATTTCAGCTCTTGGAAATCAGCTGTTTTTCACAAACACTTCTACAAAAGTAGTGTTGTAGTATGCCATTACTACATATTAGTCCTGTGAGTTAAATCTCTTGAACACAAGTCCCTTTGCAGAAGGGAGCCTGAGATGTGGTACATTTTTTAAGGGAAGAGCAAAAGCCTTTGCCTAATCTTCCCGTTTTGTCATTAGGAGATTCTTATACTCTTACTGATTTTGTAGCCAGCAGCAGCAACCGGTTTTGACTCCAGGGTGCCATTGGCCAAACAACTACATGGGATTTTATGGAGGTTTTATGGTTGTTTTTTTTTCCTGGCTGAATTTTTGAGTTTCCCAGTAAATACCTGTTGATAGGTCTCTGTAGAAATGCTCAGACTGCAGCGCATTACAAAGCACTTGTACAGACTTTCTACATACTTAAAGAGTAAGAAAATTAAAAAATAAAAACTAAAGCCTAAAATGCAAGATTGTAATGATCTTTCTTTCACTTTTTAAAATTATTTTACCATAGTAAATTTAGGAAATAATAATTGTTTCAGAAAACACGGATAATGAATACAGCTTCCCTCATGGCTCATTGCTGCCACTTCAGGCTTGTTGCGCTCCCAGGCAAATACTTTCTCTTACCAGTTCAGGCTATTCACTGAGCCCATTGAGCTCACTAAACCAGCAGAAGACTAACATTTAAAAAACTAAAACCAGCACATTCTTTCCAGGTGAACAAACTGAAGCAGTATGGGTATCAAAGCCAGCACAAAGAAATGGGTGGGAACAGCCTGGTCTAGGGGGAAGGAATGTTAAACAGGAAGAGAGGGAAGAGGAAGAGAGTGGGACAATCACTTTTGACATATGCAAGCTGCTAGACAGACTCAGGTGTTTTATTGAATGGATCACTGGTGTTTTGACAAAGTCTGGCCTTCTCTGTTCTCATTTTTACCAGCTGCTAAGTTGTAGATGACTTCGAGAAAGAATGCAGTGAATTCAGGGTGGGCTCCAATACTTCTTCATTACATGTTTTTATAGCAGTCCTTCTTTTCCTTTGGTTTCCTTCTGAATAATACCTTTTCCCTGGAACATTAGCCACCTCAAACTGAGAGGAATGGATGTGGAGCGTACACTCTACGTGCAGAGATGCTATAAGGCTGACTTTCTTTCTTTCAGTACGTAACAATCCTAAAATCGCTGTGGTTAGTGCTCATGACATACTTACCCTCACCAATGTGGTGATCTTTACCAAAACACAGATTGCCAAATAGCATGTGGAACATATGAACTTTTTCTGCTATTAATTTAGGTTGATATTTGTCATTTATAGCTAATTAAATGCAGGGGATGTCATAGTATGCAAACATGATTCAAACCATTTACAGGCTGCGTGGGAAGTTCCCACATAAGTATGCAAAAGTTCTGTGACATGAAAATTCTCGACGTGAGTTACAGGAGGAAAAGGTTTTTGCAGGGACAGAAGTAATGTCAGTCTGAGATGTCTGGATTCCTTGGCAGTACTGCAACACGTTGCATTTGCTGTCTTACCAGTTACAACACTGAAGCAGTTAATAGGTAAGGTTTTAATGTTTTAAAAGACTAAGAATGATATTTAGAAAACACTCCTGTTACTAGTGCAGGAAGGCAAATTTCCTATGGCACTGTTTCTGAAAAGGAAATGTTTAAATGGCACGCTGGTGGTCTGTACAGAGGCAGAGAAAAAGCCCTGTGTTCATTAATAACACACATCATTGCAGTGTGCACAGACTTTGTCCAAAGAAAGGCAAGACCATAGCTGTTTTGAAAGCTATATTTAAAAATAGTTCTGGTTCTATTAGTCATTGTCCCATTCCAGAAATAAATGGGTTTCTGTTTAACTCTTTGTCTACTCCCTACTGATTTATTTATGTTGCCTAAGAAAAACAGGAGGAAATGTTTTGGTCAGTAATATTACTGAAAAAAGGGTTGTTTCTTGAGAAACAGTCCAGTTCTGAAGCTATGTAGTATAATAATGAGTAAGTTATTTTTAGAGAGTATTTACTTTTCATAGAAAACGCCACTTGATTCGTGTTATTGCACATTCTCTGAGAGATTTTGTTACTAATTTCATTTGGAGAAGCTTATCACTTTAGTAAGTCATTTTAAATTACTTTGATATCTACTTAAAAAAGAAAAACCCTCCTTGAGTACCTAATTACAGAAAGTTAACAGCAAGCTGTAACTATAAGAACTGTTATAAACATAGGATAGATTTTCACAGTTGTAATAACTGAAGAAAAATGCTTATTGGCAGTTGTTAAGAAGTTCTGACAAGCCTTTCACAGTTAAACAATTCACTGTAGCCTTTTTTTTTTGCAGTGCAGCTCAGATGTAGTAATCACAGAATTATTTCAGCTGCAAAGTAGATTTTCAAATGTTCCATAAAGAAGTGGTATTTCTTATTCTGAATTACCTGATGTTAATCTGCAAACTGTGACTAGCAATCTGCCGCTTAATCCTCTATTGCTATTTATATACAATAGGTATTCAAACTGGACATACCTTGCAAGTTTGGTAGTTCTTCCAGAAGCACTCTGATAATCCACCTGAGATCTCTTTGTCCAGTTATTTCATTTATAAAAAAGAGAAGGTAAGGAAGTTAGGCTGAGTGCTGTGAAGTGGAAAGTAGGTATAAAGAAAAATTCCACTTCAAACTTCTTGATCCTCCTGGCACCCTGGGTGACACCCGAGTAAACTGCTGCTTCAGATTAGCCCATCTTAGTACTGAAGAATGATATTAAGACGACTTGTTACCACTCATATGTTTTTCATCACTGCCTGTATTACAGCCAAAACTTCTGGCTTAACTCTAGACGTCTAGTGGAAGACTTTGTAAAACCTGTAGTTTAATAATAGTTGACATCAGGCCACTGGAAGTACAGTGAGGTCCATTTCAGGTCATTCCTGCTATGGAATCACACTTATTTATGTTTTCATTTGCTGTTATTCTTCAAAAAAATGTGCCAGTAATAAAAGTATAAAATTTTAGCCAGTGGCAGAGGAAACCAATAGCCTGTAGTGATGTGCATGTTGCCAAGCCTTTCTGAAGTTACAGAGTTAGTACTTTGTGCAGTTGTGCATGAACACTAGTTTTGCTTTCAGTACACTACAATCTGGTGAGGGGAGACGGTTCAAGCATGCAAAATGTAGATCAGATTGTGTTAGTCAATATATCTGATTTACTTCTATTGCATGTGAGAAATTGAGCGTAACTGATGTAAAGCAGAGGCAGTATTTGCAGTACTCTGTGACAAGGGGTGAAGCTGTGAGCTTTAAACTACGGAGCTGTATTGTTTGTGCTGAGGCACATCACAGCTCCTAGAAACTGGGTTGGTTGGTGTTTTCCCTTAGCAGGCTGCCTGCTTGTGTATGCTTCAGAGTGGTAGAACTGCATTTACCTAAAGGAAAAGTTTTGGAGGTGACTTTAAATTTACAGTCCTTATCTATCCAGTTCCGTGCACATCCGACTTCAACTGTTTCATTAATTGATTCCTTTCTATGTTAAGACCCTGGTCTTGCTGCGGAAAAATAGCTTGGATTTTTATTTTAATCTATGTGCAATGGGTTTGCAAAACGACAGTTTAAGTCCCATACTAGTTAACTTGTCTGCTGTTATTTTCTTTAGGACGAAAAAGATACTATGCCCAAATTTAAAACTTTGGTGCTATCATATCAAACAAGATAAGGCTTGTGTTACCTCCTGCATTGTCTGTCCATGTATTTCAGTTCCAGTGGAACATATGAATGATGATAAACATTCTCCCTATCTCTGTTCCCAAAGAATGAAATTACAGTTTCAAGAGCAATCGCATTCCCACGTAAAAATCTGTGAGATTATCTTAAAGTCTTTTGAAATCTCAAATTGCATATGTTTGCACTCCCTTGCCTGCATTTAGAAACCAAACACTCCTGTGTTTGGAATACATTGGTTTGGATGCACTTACTTGAGCAAATTTGTATTAAATTGCTGTTTGAACCTCCAACATTTTCTTGGCTCTTTAATAGAAGAGAGGGGGGTCTGAGGGTTGAGATATGAATGCACTGGTTTCTTCTTTTTCACTTCTTTCAGCAGCAAAACATTGAATCTGCAATTTTGGTTGATCCTAGCTTTGCAGCAACACTATGTTTTTGTTGCTTAGCAAAACCTCGGTTTTGAAAGACACTATTTAAAAAAAATTCTCTTTATTTTAATGGTAGAAACACATGTCTATGTATCTAAAGCTTGCCATAGCCATACTAATGAAGCTGACAAGTAGAGTCATATCTGGAAGAACTGTCACCATCCTGTCTTACAATAGATGTCAGTTTGATAGAAAGAGCTGGTGCTTCCATTGATGCGCTGAAACTGTTTAATAGCTCAGAACACAGGTTTGGTATTTTTATTATGAATATAGTTGCATTCTAAAACAAAATTCTTAAAAATCACTTTTTCTGGTCACATGAGTACCAAATTCTGGTATTTAGTTGTTGGCTGTTCATAGCAGTACTGAAAATTAAAATAGGCCAGTGCTTCTCAATCTAATTTATGAGTCTGTCTTTTAAACACTTGCAGCATATTTCCAATTTACAAAAACTCACCGCTCTTGCAGAATTCCTCTTCAGGATCACTGTTTCCAATTTACTTTAAGTTTTGGACCCAATGGCATTGCATGAGCCAGCACAGCAGGGCAGCTGTCGAGTTTTGAATGAAACCTGGAGTGTGCAAATGAGAGAAGTGGTGCTCGGTGCTTGGTTCAATGTTCTGCTCCCTTTATAATAGGGTAAGAAGGCAGTGTCCTTCTGTAGAATGTGTAGCAGGCATGCAAACAATGTAGCTGCAATCTTTGGAGGTCAGGATCAAATGCTTGGATCTGTTATAAGGCAATTGATTTGAGGGGATAGATTCAAAGATGCTATAATGAGGAGAATTGATCCTGCTGTTTCATGAACAGCAGATTTGGGTTTTAAATAGTCTGATAAAAATTATGTCGGACACAGTCATTTAGTCCATGACATTGGGGTTTATTGAAAAGAAGTTCTCCTAAATAGCGAGCAGTCTGAGGCAAACAGCATTGTCTGTGTTCTCCTGTAGATTGTGTGTCTAAATAAGTAAAAGTTTATTGGAAGTCAAACTGTTCTGGTCTTTTCAGTGATTTTTGTTTCCAGCAACAAAAATACTGATAGAAAATTGGAATTCTATCCTGCCTTCAAGTGCTTGACTTACTTTTATGAGTAGTAGAGATTATTTCTGGGGTGAATTATAGAAATGTATCCAAAATGTCATGGTTCAGAATATTGCCCTTCACCACAGTGAAATATGCAAATGAAAAAGCTTTTAATGTTGTTTTATATTTAACATTATCACATCAGTGAATTAAAACGGGATCTTGATTTCTTTATCAAAAGTAACTATATTTGTCTGTCTTGGTGTGTCTGGGCTGTTAACCATATGCTGCCATATGTGGGTTTTGCTTACATTGCAGTCTTTTTTAAGCTGATCTTGTATGTATTTGTTATTGTAAGGCAGAATAAATACTTTTTCATTTACTTGCACTGTTTATAAATGTGGTTTACATAAAGTGATGAGTCTAACATCAACTGCAAGAATCTGTCTTGGAGACTGCCCATCGCATTTTAATAACATGACATATTCCTTTCATGCTCACAACCAGCCCATGTGGAGAGCAGTCACATATTTTGGTTTTAGCTGTGCTTTGGCTTTTTTCAAATTGAACTGCAGCATGCAAACGAGCTGAATGTAGGAAAATTGTACTCTTCAGCTTTTTGGTTTGTTTTGACTCTTCAGTATTTACATGTAAATGTATTAAAAAAATCATTGTGCGTTAATTAGCTTTCACTTGTTAGGTGTGTGCTTTTATGCATATTTTTGACTGCTGATTTGAAATTGTAAGAACATACTCTTTCATTTTGCAGTCTGGCCTTTATTTAGCAATGTGTCTATACTGTGGGGTAAGTCATAGCTTCATAGAATCAGGGAATCGTAGGGGGTGGAAGGGACCTCTGGAGATCATCCAGTCCAACCCCCTGCTAAAGCAGTTCTCTACAGTAGGTTGCATAGCAAAGTGTCCAGGTGAGTTTTAAACATCTCCAGAGAAGAAGATTCTACAACCTCTCTGGGCAGCCTGTTCCAGTGCTCTGTCACCCTCAAAGAAGTTTTTCCTCATGTTCACATGGAATTTCCCGTGTTCTGGTTTGTGCCCATTGTCCCTTGCCCTGTTGCTAGACACCACTGAAAAGAGCCTGGCCCCATCCACTTGACTGGCAACTAATAGATATTTACACACATTGATAAGATCCCCCCTCAGTCTCCTCTTCTCCAGGCTGAACAGCCCCAGGGCTCTCAGCCTTTCCTCATAAGAGATGCTCATAGGAGATGCTCCAGGCCCCAGTCATCTTTGTAGCCCTCCGCTGTACTCTCTCCAGCAGTTCCCTGTCTTTCTGCAGGTGGGGAGCCCAGAACTGGACGCAGTACTTCAGCTGTGGCCTAACCAGGACAGGGCAGAGGGGAAGGAGAACCTCCCTCAAGCTGCTGGCCACACTCTTTAACGCACCCTAGACTGCAGTAATTTGAACTATTAAAAGAGCTGGGAAGCCAAGTGTTGCACATACATTTACCCATGTGATTGTCAGACTTATCAGTGATTGTCAGCAGCATCTGTTAAGAACTTAGTTTGGTTTTTTAGTGTTTCATGCATTCAATAGTGTGGTAATCGTGACTGACTGGAGAGGTGAAATAGGAACCCAGAGACAGATCTTACTCTTTGCTGTCCTTCTGTAGTGCGTGTAGCAGGCAGACAAACAATGTAGCTGCAGCCTTTCAAGGTTAGGATCAAATGCTGCTTTCTTGGATCTGTATAAAGCAACTGATTTCAGGTGATACGTCTGAAGATACCCTAACAAGGAGAATTGATCAACCCTTGCAGAAAGTTGGTGTTGCCTTAGATGAGTAAGTTAACTCGGTTCTACCTTAGACTATAGATTAATACAAACTTCTCCATGTGGGAATGCCAGCTTAAGAAGTCCCAAGCTAACTTCTTCCCACCTTGATGCTCATCTCCTTGTTCCTGTAAGAAGTTCGTGTACTTCACTGCATCAGGAATCTGCTCTATGAAAAATAATGTGCTTGGTGAATGAAGGTCTTGAAACAGTTTTGGTCTCAGTGCATGTCAATGACTAGGCTTGCTTTTGAGGCCACTTACAAGCTTGGATCACGTTAGATGACGTTTATATGGAATATGGATGCTTATCTTTCTTATAGACATTGGGAGCACCAGACATTGTTTCATGGAAAATCAAACAGTAGTTAAAATGAGAAGTTCTGCAATCAGTGCCAAACTACTGAATCACTCAGATAATAAGGAAAATTTTCTGTTTCTGAACACTACGTTTCCTCATAGAACACCAAGTGTTTACTCTTGGTATTAAGTTTATTTATACTCTTGGTATCAACTTTAACAATTTTAAAAAAACCACCTGGTGACCTACAAAGGATGGACATACTGGTTTTTGTTTTTTTTTTTTCCCTGTTCTTCTCTTTGTTTTAGCAAACCGTATAAACAATATAGAAGTGTACATGATAAAGTTTTCTTACAAGCTTTTGGTAGATTCATACTGTTCAGAACGTAAAGACAACATTTAAAGCAGAATCTGTCATCACTTCCCATTGAGTGTTGGTAGTTTCAAGAAAAAAAGAAACACACCCACCCAGTTCTTTGGATTCCAGAAAAAAATGAGGTGTTGAGGAGACGTTAGTCAGACTGCTAAAATAATTTAATCTGGTATTATGCTCGCATTGCTTATCAACAGAAGCCATTTATATTACATTAGAAATTCAAACATCTAAAAGAAGATGACTGACTCGGTTTATGATACAAAGTATTAAAAATAGAAGCAATAATTTTGACATTTATAACATAGTAAGTGTATACAGTTTGCACTTGAGGTGTAAGGAAGAACATGGGTCTGCAAATTGGTGGCGTGTACTTGGAGCTTGCATTGTTTTGTAGCTGGAAGAAGGAACAATTTTTCTGGGAAGATGTCCAAAGTCAGTTTGTTTGCAAGTTTTGAAACGCAGTTTGTTACTGTGTAATAGTTGAAATGAAAGCTTTCAGAAACATTCCTAATGACAAGAAGACTATTATCTCACTGAAGAAGTGATTGCCCTACCATATTACTTCATCTAGCCTGTGTTCTCTCATGCACGCTTTGCTCCTGGGAATCCCATAGGAGTGTCTCCGTTGTGTCTCATTGGCATAGTAGCAGTGGCTGTCCTGCAGGGCCAGGTCTGACACCAAATACTTGGGGAGACTTCTGACAGAGTGTGCTTTAATTGTAGTTAACTACAGCTCTTATGGTTTAAATATTATGTTATCATATAATTATGCAATTATGAAATCATAATTATTAGGTAATCTATCATTTTTTTTTCCAGATTGGCACTTAAAAAAGTCAGAATTAATGTTGCTTTATTTACTCATATGTCATGGAACGTTGTGCTGAATTTTAGCATTCATTTCTTTTCCTGTTTCATCTGTAGGGGAAAACCACAAGTAAGAGGAAGAAGAAAAGCACAACTATATAAACTAAATGTAAATGAGGGAAGCCTTGCAATATTTGATAAACTGTAGCAGATCTAATAACTATTCAGATAAGTACTTTTTCACCAGTGAAAATATTCTGATGTTTTGTAGCTTTTCATACTGGTTGTGTATTAAAGAAGAAGAAAGAGTTGCAGGCGTTAAGTAACAAACACGTTCTTGGCATTATTCCTTCTGTGGGTATGTGATATTCAAAGAGAGGAGTCTACTACCATCTTTAATAAAAGCGGCTACGTTGCCTTAGGCAGCAAAGCCTGGAGCTGGTTGGATCTCTGTGTGAGCACAGTCTTGCACACACATGATGTGGAAGGTGTTATAGCAGAACTGACAAGAAAATAGAAGAGAACTCATGGCAAAAGACTTGTTGACTAAGCTAAAAGACCATGCAGAAACTAGCAGAGAAGTTAGAATTGTCTAACATATAGCTGAATGTGCTAATCTTAAAGGTATTTGTTTGAAAATACAGGAATGTATTAGTTAAGATGGTTGGTTGCCTGGATGGTTTTACACTGCTTTTTATTGTGGACAGAAATTCACTGATGATAGAACTTACTTTTACCACTTGGTGGAAATACTTATGTAAATTGAAAGAAAAACATATATCATAATTGCATATGTGGCATGGAAAATGAGATCTTTTTGTAGAACAATTTGTAAAGCAGAGAATTTTTTTTTCTTGTTGTTTAAATGAACACTTATATTACACAAAATGGTAATTTCCTTTGGTTTGCTGGCAGCAGTATTAAATAACTTTGATTTTGGAAAGTAAACTTACCAATGCATAACTTCTGTTTGTTTGTTTTAAAACAAACTAACTACATCTTATGTAATTTGTCTGGGTAAGATTTAAACTGCAACTATACTATTGTTTCATTGGTTTTACCATAATCTCTGTATAAGATGTTTTACACTTAAGGTAAAAGGTGTGCATATCCTCACTTAAACTCTGGACTGTTCTATGCTTAGAAGTTGGAGCAAAATTTAATTCAGCTAAAACGGGGAGTTAATGTTTCTTCCATTTATGGTGTTACCACAGGTTATCCAAATAATTTTCAAAATACACGTTGTATATAATATAGATCTATTTCAACCCATATGTCATCAAAAAAGAGAATAATTATTTTGCCTTTTCCAATGCAAACGAAATAAAAAAAAAAGTAGGGTAACGCAAAAGAAATGAAGGGGTGACAGGTTCTAAAGAATAAGAAATACTTTGTGAAACATGCTGTTCAACTATGAAAACATGCAAGAAAGTTTAGTAAATTCTGTTATTTATTTAGATACATTATTTATATTTATAATGTTCTGTTTATATTTATAATGTGTTATTTATATTTATTTAGACCCAAAATGTAATTAGTCTAATTGAAAGAGGAAAAGTCTTACTTCCTGAATTCTTCATTATGGGAGCCAAACTTTGCTGATAAAAACTGGACAAAGAGCTCTCCCTGGGAAACTGGTATTGAGTTAGGTTTTATTGAAGGTGTTCAGAGCAGTCTCCCACTAGAAGGAATCAAGCTATATGTGTGTGTGTTTTAAACAAAGAATATTAATTAAAATGGGGATATGAACCGTGAGATATTCACAAGGGCAGACGTCCTCTTAACTATGAAGATTTTAAAGGAATGGAAAGCATGAGGCTGGAGGATATAAGGTAATAATGGCATAGCCAACTTTCAGAATTTTGGAGAAATTGCTGTGAAAAAAAAAATAAACTCAGTTTTAATCCTTTTTCCTAATTAATCCTTGAAAAATATCATTACGTAATCACTTAGAAGATTCTTGTCTTGTTTGATAGTGTTGTTGAATATCTAATATTTCCACAGCTGTGTTCAGTATTACTCCTTTGAGAAAAATATCTGTCTTGTGGAAAAAAACAGGTCAGCTTTTATGTATTTTCCCTAGGAATGGCTATCATATGAAAAGTTCCCACAGAGAAACATGGATATATTTTAGTAATACTCCGTGCAAAGCCTACGTCTTTCTGTGTAAATACTCATAATGCTACACTTGGAATGAATTTTTTTCCTGAATTAACAGAAGTGCCTCAAAATACTTGGTAGAGAATGGTACATTAGCTGGTCTGTTTATCAGTACTATGTTAAGACAAATAACAACCTGAGTCAGAAGCCACAAATTACAAAAATATTTACCTTTAGTAACTATGCAGAGATCTGTATCCTGTACAAAGAACTGAAGACAAATGAAATGAAAATTCTACCAAACCACAGCAATCATTTACCCAGTGGCACTAGGAAATTCCTTACGTAACAGCCTGCTGAAGAAGACATGTGGCAAATGTTTTGAAAGATGAACATTTTAAATAAAGCAAGTGTTAATACTTTAATTGACTTCATAAAGCCTTGAAAAAACTCCATTTAGTGAATGGAGTCAGAATGGTTCAAGCAGACCAGAATATTGCTTTGGGGAATTCACTCAGCTCTGAGTATTTGTTCACTCCTTGTAGAGCATAAAAAGAATGTGTCCATTGTGGTTGGCACGCTCATAGGACTGGATGTGGAGCATGAGGCAAGAACATCATTGGCTTTTGGCATTCATGGGAAAAGAGAATAGCTAAACCCGCAGAAGTCCCAAACACCAGACAAATTGTTGTGCCCAGTACAATTGTCATAGCTACATTGATGTAGCATTGTACAAGCTACGACAGCATTCCTCCATGCTGAAAAAATTACAATTTCTGAATATACAGCTTTGAAGTCAATACCCTAAGTAAACCTCATTACCCATAAAACCAAAACTCCCAGCTGATAATGAGAAAATAATTACTTCCAGTTACGTGGATGGAGTTCTATGGGGTAGCCTTCTGTATGCCCAGGATGGGTGTCAGTGAAAGACTGGCTGTGCGAGACACACATCCAACTGTGCTTCTAGGGTTAGCGCGTGATGGCTGAAGTGGGAATCCAGGTGGGCTGTGAGGGCTCACAGCAGCACACAGCTCCCAGATGGTGGGAGGTAAAGTTACCATCAGCTCTCTCACCCCCATCACTGCTCAAATGAGATTCCCCTTCATTTATGTCATGTAGAATATCATTGGAAACCCAACTCACTGCTGGGGAATTTTTAATATAGAGAGAAGCAGCAGTCATATTGCTGCAAGAAACTTCACTGCAGTGCCCAGATTGCATATCGGGAAACTTTATCAGCTCTGTTCACAGGCAGAAAGTTCTGTGCAGGAGCCATCAGACAGGGCTGTGTATAAAGTGCAGAAGAGCGTGACAACAGCTGCAGCAGATCGCATCAGAGCTCATCTAGCCCGATCTCCTGTCTTTGACAATAACCAAAAATAGTTCCACAGACAGGGTACAGCGGTTTATGATGTTCCATTGCTTTTAGTTTCCCTGTGATTTTAAGACAGCTGTTTCGTTTAGTTTTGAGATTCATCCTGAGACAGTCTGGCTTTTTTGTGCCATTCCCTGTAAGGCTGATCATTTATTGCGTGAAAACGTTGACACAGTACTATTAGCAAGTCTGAGGGTTTAGTTTTAGTTAGTTCTCCCCTTCAGTAAGTGGAGAATTTCAGTATCATAAAATGGATGATAATTTGTCATGAATCACTTTATGGTGTGATCAAGACAGTTTCATGCAGTCTTTGACTATGTAGGTTCTTTCGCACAACGGTATATAAATGTTTTCCCAAGGGTAACTTAGCAAAGTAATAGCTGTTGCAACTTGTTCATCTTGCATGAGCTGTAACAAAAGAAGTTTGTGAAATGTTCTGCTTGATGTTCTCAATTCACTTCTTCAAGTGAGAAGGAAAAAGCCAGCACTAAGTAGTTATGGGTTTGTCATAACGTGGAGCAGGGTGTCTGACAGCAAAGAACATGTAACGATGCTTCCCAGTTTGTGCATGGGGAACATCAGAGCAATGTATTTCCACTGAATCACCGTGGAAGTTATAACAAAATCGTTAAAATTATTCCTGGTAGCATTGGGTGTAGCTTCTTGATTCTTGAATCAATAAAAAACTTTAAGGCAATGTGTTAATTTACTAGGAAAATAAAAGCTAAATACGTGTTTATTAGATGATCACTTCTTTGTGTGGAAAAGGAGATCTGTTTAATACATCTTAGAGTTTTGAAATTGACGTCTTCCCTACTTTTAGATGGAAAATTTCTTCCAACATTTTTCCTCAATATTTTGAGCCTTGCAACTGTACAGAAGTTGTTGACATCATTAATCCAGAGCTCTTATTTCACATCTGCTGTTTTTCCCCCATTTAAAATGTTTTTTCAATATGCCAAAGGAAATAAAATTAAAGCCTTTTCCCTTGAAATAGAGAGTTTGGGATTCAACAGTAACTAGCTTTAATAAAAGGGTTATGTTACTAAATAAGGAATAGCAGCAGAGATCTCTCTTTTGTTCATTAGAAAACGGAGAAGTATGTCTTTTGAATGACTCAAGCATGTTATTATGAACTAGTCTTGGATTGCTGTTTCTGCCTCTGTCACTTTTCAAGAAGACAGTAAGGCTATTGTGCAGGCTTTCCCCGAGGTGAGGCTAGGGTACACAGCTGACTGCTGCTTCTGGTCTACCAAATCTTTACGTGTCTCCTGCATGGAGAAAAAGCTTTAGAAATAGGTCTCTTTAACAACATGCACTCTTTCCAAAGTAGTCTTCACCTCTATGGTTAGGACATTCCACAAGATGGTTGTAGTGTTATTGTAACTCCCTCTAAGCACCGATTTAACCTGAATTTTGATTTTCCAAATCTTGAGAAATATTTTTCGCAATGGGTGGTTGTATAACACATGTTGATACAGCATGTTCATTTTGCTTTCTACATTTAAACAGGAGTGACCCTTTGCTGGTTGTTTCAAGCTGTAAGTCCAAAGAGGCAATTCCCTGTGGCTCCATTGTGCTGACAGCTCCACAAGTAGACATTTTCATAGGTTACACTAGAAAGCTTCCAAGAGAATCATAGAATCGTAAAATGGTTCAGGTTGGAAGGGACCTTAGAGATCATCTTGTTCCACCCCCCGTGCTGTAGGCAAGGACACTTTCCACCGGACCAGGTTGCCCAAAGCCCCATCCAGCCTGGCCTTGAATACTTCCAGGGAGGGGGCATCCACAACTTCTCTGGGCAACCTGTTCCAGTGTCTCACCATCCTCACAGGGAAGAGTTTCTTCCTTATATCTAGTTTAAATCCATCCTCTTTCAGTTTATAACTGTTACCCCTCGTCCTGTCATTATCTATCCTTGTAAAAAGTCCTTCTCCAGCTTTCCTGTAGGACCCTTCAGGTACTGGAAGGCTAAGTTCCAGTTATCCAGAATTCCAGATATCAGCTTATCCAGAGTTCCAGATTCCAGTTCCAGAGTTCCAGTTATCATGTAGCTCTACAGGTTTGCAAGCCACCACCTTGTTTGTTGAAAACCACTTCAGATGTACAGTTGTCATGATTATTGCATAAAATTATTTTATTGAGTATTCTCTCATATTTCTAATATTTTACTGGCTGTAATTTTGTTCTTTCTGAAAATTGCATACATTAGAATATAAACATGGTATTTCAAATTAGAAAATATTTTCTCATGAGAATTTCAACTGGTTAACATCTGTATTACTGTACTACAGGAATGACCAACACTACAAGAATGACCAACTATTTATTTTGTTGCCAGGATATAGCTGTTTTAAAAGTTCTCCCTTGAGAGAGATGTTACAATTTCATTTATTTCTTCCTGTATAACAGCAACCAAAACATTGGTAGAGAAATGATGAAATCATGCTTTCCATTTCTGATTTTTTTTCCATATTGAACACTAAGGTTTATTTTGCTGTATGTTCAAGCATGATCGAAATTCAGAAATGGGATCAACTCTGTGGTGGTCTGTGAAACAGAGTCCATTGGGTGAAATTCACTTTGTTGTCTTGGACCGTTTGAAAGCTAAAAATTGTGTCTCAAACATTTTGCTGGGGCAAAGCTGAGTGACTTGTAGCTTTGGCAGGAGGGAATTTCTTCGTTCTTTATTAAATTGAAAATAGAGAATGGTGTGTACTGCAAGCTCTATGTTTTTGGGAACTCAAAGGTTCTAACAGCCTCAACATGTGGAAGAATTAATAGCGATCACACTTCCAGATGAGTGAGATGGCTATTACTTTTCTGATTTCTTTTTTTTCCTGAAGTTATTTTTAAAGAAAGTACTTGTATCTTATCTTAGAGGAAACATTGACTGTCATCATTGCTTCAAATACACAAAGCTATCCAACATTCTGTGGTAACAGCCTTATCTGTTGGACACCTTTGCTGTTGGACATCTTACCAAAAGTGCATATCCCTGTGCACAAAACAGCGGTGCAGGCAGATCCTCTAAGTTCTGTCATCATGGAACCAGCGGAAAGATCCTGCTCAACAAAAAACGACAGTGTCAACTGTCACTGAAAAGATTTCATTCAGGCTTTTCCCCTATTCCAAGCATTTTCCTCTATGAAATGGTTAAAAAATATCTTGTAAGACATCTCTTTTCAGTCTTGGCAACCTGCAGCTTGTTGTCTCTTGAATCTCTGTGTGAACACAAATTGCAACTGCATCTGCAACTGGAGAGCAGGAGAAATGAGAGTACTTTTCTGCATCCACCCAAATCTGATTGTGGTTCAATGCTGTTACTTGATGAAGGATCTGTTTAAGTTTTCTTCCACCTATCTGGGAATGATGTGAAGTCTCTCCAAGCATCTCTTCCGAGCTTCTTGTCAGACTGAGGTCAGGCGGTGCCAACTTCTGTAGGATTTAGGAGATTTTCAAAGTATAATTGGAGCTCAAGCAAATTATTGCAATTCCACAAGAGTATTGCAAGAAAGTTCGTACAGGGTTTGGTCCATAGTATTTTTAAAAAAGCTTTCTGAGACCAATAATACATTCCAAGTACTATTTTCTATTCTTAGTTTAAATGTCTTTCAAAGTATATTAGTTTATAATGCAAGTCTGCAAAAATTATTTACTCAAATACATGGTAGAGAATGAACAGTAACTGTAGGGTTTTTTCTATTTTTCTGTCTTCACACATTTTTACCATGCTGGTGACCAAAAGATTCTGAATTCCCATGTTTTTCTTGGCTAAGAAGTCAGGTCACTTTTCTGTCTTACTGTCACGAGCTGTAAAACAGCTCTCATCCTGTTTGATTTGTTTATAAAATCCTTTGAGGTTCACCATTAAGAAGTTGTGAGATTTATTCTTTTTATAATAAAGCCCATTTCACTTGCATTTTAGTTGCTAATTTTGAAGAGTGAACAGACTTAAACTGCTTACATTTCACATATGGAAATGTTATCTAGGTTTAATTGTCCATGTGTTTCCTAAGTGAGTAACCATCCATTTGTTGCATAACTTCCATCCCTTGACTTTTCTCCTTTTTGGTCTTTTGCCTCTGCTACTGTTACGTTCTGACTCCAAAATTGTTTTCCTTCGGTCTCTCTTTCAGTACTGTGGCATTATATTAGCACTGTGACTTTAAAGTCATGTTATGTTATCAAGTGCTTCTCTTATGAACAACTTCTAGTGCAGTTTTAAATAAGCTTGATATTCATTGTATTAAGTGACCAGAGAAAAAAAATCTTAGACAAATGACTTGCAAAAAAATTCACTTTTATGATATCTTGAAAGTGAAAAAGCACATATTGGAGAAAGAAATCACTACCATATGACTTCTGACCATAGTTTACCAAACAAAATATCCAAAGCAATCTTTTTACAAAAGTATGCATATCTTAGGAATGTTTCTTACAGAAGAGATTGTGTTTTGACTCACTGCACATGAAGTACCGTTGTGCTTTGCAGGTAATCATTTATTTGAATAAGAGAGAACTGTGAGTTAGAACAATGCAATTCTGTTTTTATCGTGATTGTATAGCTTCAGAGAAAGCAAAATTCAGGGGTTTCTCTATACTGTCTATAATAGGCTAAAATGAGGGTGGGAGAACCACCTTCACTGTTAAACGATCACGAACAATGTATTTATGCTGATTATATAGCATGTTTGCTGGCAGTAGATTGGGATGTTTGGGAAATGCATCATGAAACCAGTTTCAGAGTGAGGGGAAAAAAATTACAGTTCAGTAGTTGGTATGTATCCCTAGAGGGTTTTTATGGTTTGCAGTTGCTTACAGCCTTTTAAAATGTCCAAATGTCAATGTTAAGCCACGTCATCCTTTGTTCCCATCCATTCTGAAGAAGAGATAATGAGGCAGCGTACCTACAGTACTGGATAAAACCGTACATTTTGTTATGTCTCACAGAATAGCCCAAGTGGAAAGTAATTACATGAAAAATAATGACGTGTCAGTCATCTCCAATCATTTCTTGTCACCAGGCTACTCTTTCAAGAAAATACTGTAGAATTTAATAGATACGAAAGATGTTTGAATTACTTTCGATTTTTATGGGATATATTCTTTAGAAGAAAAATATTAACTGTCTTCAATCAAAAACTTAGACAGCTTTAGAGAAAGAATGTAATATTAAAATTGGAGCAGAATATTAAACATGCTTCTTTGCTTTGAACTCTTCAAGAGATCGAACTCCTTCCTAGGGAAACATCTAGTTGTAAATACTTCGTGTACCTAAGCAGACATCAAATCAAATGTAGCACCAGCATGGCTTTATCAATATTGTTTCTACAGGGATGATTTAAGATTATCTAGAAGCTTTGAGATAATCACTACCCAGATATTTGAAAGGTTCAAGAAAATCTATTTAGTCATCAAAATAAACATCTTCCTGTACAGTATAAAAGGCTGAGCAAACTAAGGATTGTACAAGTGAATGGGGCTGAGCACTGTTTAGAAAAAAATAAAATGAAATAGATGTTGTTTGGAAAAAAAAAATAATCCAGGCAGAAGTTAATTCCTCTAATTTGTCAAATTTCGTGTTTGAATACTGGAAGTTTTCAGCGTCACATGTCTGAAACAAAGAGTTTCGTATTTTTTTCCTTGAAATTTTAGTTGGAAGAGAAAAAAAATAGGGTAGGAAATTTTCTGCAGTACCATATACCATATATGTTTTAAGAAATTTAATTCTAGTGCTACTGAATGTTCATAGTTTAAGCTTTTTCATTTGTATATTTTTAAAGCTAGTGGTACCATTTAAAGTGGTTTAAATTCAGTTAATCAGACTAGACTGGACCAAGCTGACTGTTTAACTATATTGTCTTCTGAAATTTGATGTTGTGGAGGAGTGTTTGAGGTCACAGTTTTGTCTACTGTATTTAAGTAGAAGTTTTGTTGGTAGAAATTTATGACAGGCTTGAGTTTCTATTTGTACATTTAGTGTTTGTATAATGAAACAATATTAAGAAATACACCTCTACCTTACTTCAGTAAATAACGTCTTCTATCTTATTTATAATAGTAAGAAGGGTTTAGCTCAGAAGTAAGCAGTCCTGTTAGTAGCAGAGGATAAATAAACCTCTTCTTCTGCAGAGCTGTTTCGCAGCGCAGAAGTTGGGTGTTTATTTCTTCTTCTGTGGTTTAAGAACAACGCTGCAGTAGGATCTTATGCATGAAAATGAATGTGGTGATAGCTGTCTGGTGTTGATGTAGTTGTTTTCAAGATGAACATGTTCCAGACGTGAATCTTCGTTCTCATCCTCTTCACTGTTGTAGTGGACGTTGTCATCGTCCAGCAGACGATGAGTCCTGCAGATGCGTTCTGGAGGGACCGTCCTGGGAGGGGGGGAGGGAAGAGGATTTATTAAAGCTAACTCACAACTTCCTAATTTATTTTAGAGTTGCAATTTTTTAAGATCTGAATATGTTAATCTGTAAATGATTTTTTTTTAAGTAATACGTTTATTTAAGACTTTTGGAAGCCATTCTTTCTTAATCCTCTCCTTGCATTTTCTCATTTATATCATATACTTTTTCTGAGAGAAGCATGGCCAAGTTGCATGAAAGTATGCAGCTTTCTGTGTAACGTACAGAAGATCCTTTCACTGTCACTTCCTTTGCTCTGGGAACGGTAGAAAGGAAGCAGGGAAAATGCCTGACTTCACAAGTGGGGCTGACTGAAAAGTGCTCTAAAGATGCTTTCAGTGGTCAGAAGCAGAAGATTCTTTTCTGGTTGTTTTTTTTTTTTTTTTTTTTTTGTAAGCTGTTTGGTCTGTGATCCAGTGGCAGAAAAGGCTGGTGCTTTGCTGTGCCTATCCAGCTGTGACTGCCCTGGTAGGCCCAAGCAGCACTACAGATTAATTTCCTGGAGAGAACTGCTGCCCAGCAGCCTTGTGAGCATTTTCAAGAATTAGGAGGAAGGGTGAAATCATCCTTTTCTCTTATTATGTGCATAAGAAATAGTGCAGTGGAGGGCTCAGAATTTAGCTCCTCTTCCAAAATTTACAAAAGAAATTATTTACTAAATGCAAAAATTTCTTAAAACAAAGCATGTCCTGTAGCATTTATTTTAATTCTATTAAGCTTGCAATTACCTTATTTTGTTATTGTTCAGTCTTAGAAAACGTAATTTTCTCATTTCTTCTATTCCAAACGGTACAGACTTTAAATCATTGTGATCCAAAAACAACTCTCTCAGGGAGTGGTATGCTCCAAAAAACGATACCGGATCTATCCCATCGTCAGTAAGTTTGTTGAAGGACAGGTAGAGGTACTCCAGACCTGGCTTCATGTGGCCAAAAACATAGCCTGGAATCCTTTCAATCTGATTTCCTATAAGTACCAGGTGTAGTAAGGATTTTGGCAGATAGGAGGGAACGTGATACAGCTTATTGTAAGAGAGATCAATTGATTCCAAGTTCCTGCATAGAAGGAGAAAGAAAATGGGAGGGAACCATTATAGCACACTGCATTGCTGATGCTGCATTCTGTACAAAATAACGTGCAGCAATGAGCAGAGATGGGGTGAGCAGGGAAACCCGAGGGCCCGGTCTGTGAGTGGTTAGCATTGCAGAACTGCAATAATGAATTACACGAGGACATCTGTGCTAAGCTTGGGAATTTACCATTCATCCCATTGCCATGGATTTTTTAAATTTTATTCTAAAGCCCTTTTGAAACTGAATTGTTTTGTGAATGGCTGCTTTAGAATCATTCCAGTGTGCTTCCTTCTCCGAGGTGAGGGCAGCTGTTGGTAACAGTGTGGTTCTTCCCAGATTCAGCAGTTTATGAATCTGGAAATGATCTGCAGCTGATAGATTATGGCAAGGTAGGCTGTGTAGCTTAGCAAATCATTTCCCATGGAAACTACTTGAGTGTTCCGTGTACTTGAAGTAGTGAAATGGTAAGTGTTATTAACTTCTCTGTGACAGAAGAGTGATTTGGATGGTAATCTTATTTTAGTCAGAATTTCCCCACTGTTTCTGCAACACGACCTGCTGCTTAATTTCTGAATATTCAGGTGGTTAATGGCAGTTGAATGCTCAGCTGATGTGCAGCCCAGAAAACATTCTGGCCTATGTTGTGATGCATGTTAGCTACTTAACATAGCTCTTAACTCTGGAGCTGCTTTTTAAGTTTAAGAATGATGATTAGAAAACAAGATGAGTGACCGAAGTCTGTAGGCTGGGTCTGCTCTAGGTGAACATTTTGGTTTAGGCGTGTGTTTGCCAAAAGAAACAAAAGCAGCATAGTCTTCATGCAAGGTGAGGGTGCACAGTCTTCCCTTCATTTACTTACTTCTCTAATTTTTAATCTAATAGGAAATAAAGCCAGCAAAATAGTCAATTATTTTAAAATTACCTCTTAGATAATGATACATTGATTCAAAGTTATCGTGTAATTGTATGGAGTATTATCGGTCGTTTTTTCTTTTTTTGATGGTTCAGAAAAAATATTTACTCCTTTATGTTAATATGATACAGAGGTGTTAAGGTGGTTTTTGTTTTAAAACTGACTAAATGTTCCCTAGAATATATAATTTAAGCAAAGGAAATGAAGAAAAAATAGTTAAAGAAAATTTGCAAATCAGAAGATAATTTCACTTTAATAATGTTTAAATGCTTATTTCATTATTTGACCTGCAGGTACCAGAGAAAAATAAAATATTTTAAATGTTTTGTACTTACTCTTGGTTTATCCAAGCCAAAGGTGCTATTCTGTGCTCCTCTAACTTGTTATGCTTCAGCACAATGACATTTATGTTTCTTGTATGGTTAAAGCAAATTTCTGACACTTCTTCAATTTGATTATTTTCAAGGTATAGCTCCTGTAAGGGCATTCAGAAAGAAAATTTGTGAAAGCAAAATATGCTGTTCTTTCCCATTGTGAAGCAAAATTGTAATTATTGTCTATCCTTCACATTATGTGGTAAATCTGTTAATTGCTAGATAAAGAAGTCATAATCTGAATGGGAGTTGGTAGACATAGTGTGAATTTTAGAAATTCCATTTTTCAAAGCAATTTGTTTTTCTCACTGGTGAGAACACAGATTGCTTTGAAAGATCACATAGAATAGCAATTGCTTCTTTTGTCTTGATAAAAGTTGCACTTTGTGAGAGTGGTGAGATTGACAGGAAGCTGGTAAATATATACGTATATATATTTTTTTTCTGGAAAGTTATTAGTGAGAAAAATATTAAGAGTTTCACTTAATATTTTTGCTGGGCACGTGAGGTTTGAAACTTTTAAATTTAGTGGAAAATAAAATGTCAACATTTTACAAAACTTAGTGCTGTGAGTCTGAAACATATCAAAATTGTTTTACAAAACCATAGATTAATTTCCTGATAATGGCCTGTAATGGGATAAAGATGACACAAAATGAAAAGGGACAACGAGTGAAGTATGTGTAGGACCTGAAGCAGCATTGAAGGCCTGTAGAGGGGGGCTTTGGGAAAAGAGAAATGTGACAATGCAGCCTGAAATCGTCATAAACTTACTAAGTACTGGTTTAAAATTAAATGTTGTCAAAGCAAATGAACTGTGGAAGAACTTGTTGGTTGTTTGTTGTTACATTGAAGGCATGAAGTTGAGTGGAAAAAAGAAATGTAACATATAAGTGAATGGGCAACGTGAGGCTGAAAAAAAAGATGCAAGCAGTAGTTGCAGCAGAAGCTAATGTTGGTTTTGCTAGAGTTAAGTTTTTTTTCCCCTTTGCATTTCAAGATTATGGACAATTCTGTGAATAAAAAAAAATATACAAGGACACTGAGATGAGGAAGATCAAAAGGAAAGACAGAATTGAGAGAGATGCTGAAATTAATAGGGTGCAAGAATGATCTTCAAAGCAAAGACTGAGGTATGTTGCAAACAAAACTAGACAGAGCTGGAAAAGGAGGAGGAAAGTGCCTTCCAGACATTGCTCTTAAATGAAATAAATAAATAACTCTTAGAGTCATAGAATGGCCTGGGTTGGAAGGGACCTCAAGGATCATCAAGTTCCACCTCACCACCCTGTCAGTGGAGAACTTGCTCCTGATACCTAATCTACACCTTCCCTCCTTTAGCTTAGAAACATTCCTCCTTCTCCTATCACTGAACACAAACAATCAAAATACTAAATACAAAGAAACAAAAAAATCCTTCAAATTCTGGGTTAGGAATGGGATGGGAGACTAATGGAAGGAGAAATAATTTGATTAAAAATCAAGGAAGGATGAAATTGTTCAGGGAAGAAACCTTGTTCAGTCTCCCCCAGTCCCCATTTCAGGAGGAATTCAGCAAAGGTTTGGAAAACCAGGAAAACTGAGACCTAGATCAGCTAAAAAAAGGAAGAGGATAATTAGCTATAGGCATCAAAAGAACAATTTATTTTCTCTCTCTCTCTGAGACTAGACAATCTTCGTTCCTTCAGCTTTTCACTACGAACCAGGTTTTCTAGTCACTCATTATTCTTGTTGCTATCTTGTGAATAATGTTTTTGCACTAAGACTGTGTTAGGTTATGTGAATGTTGTGTGACTGAACAGACAGAATTGATAGTTTTCTTCAATTTTCTTGCACGTCATACTATTTTGAGAGTATACTAAAAAAAATTCTGACTTGAGAGACACCTATTGGGATGGAGTTGGTGCAAAAGTAAACTTCTATCAAGAAAATCTATGAATAAGAATTAGTATATCTAGAAATAAAATTATAAAATTTAAAATATTTTTATCTGACAATAGTAAAACAGGAAATTGCATCACGTTTACTGAAAATAGCTGAAAAAATAAAGCTTTTCAAAATTAATTGATTTATTTATTTTTTACCTCAAGTGTGGTGGGAAGACCTTGTGGGATGATTCTAAACTTGTTTCTTCCCAGTCTCAAATAAGAGAGACTTTTCAAGGGGTAGAAGGCCAGAGGACTGACATTTGCTTCACTAAGTTTATTTCCTTCCAATTCCAAGGTGACCAGGTGCTTTAAATCTGAGGAGAAAAAGTTTGTATTTGTTAGTGAATGCCGTCTCCTATGTAGTTAATTTTATGCTTAAAATTTACCCATCTTAAACATTACTATGATCAGTTCACGGTAATGAAAAAATGTAATGTCCTCCTGAAAGGTTTTTAGTTCATTACCTCATCGTCATAGTATGGTTTTTTTGATTAGTTTGTGGAATTTTTGAGATTTAATAGAGAGTTCTTTTAGTTTCCTCAATGCAAAATGCAGCAGCTGTGAGAGTTGTGGTTGTGCTTCCCTTTAGGCCTTATTACTTAGCGGCTGTGTGCGGTGGACGCTTGCAGTCCTGTGTTGGCCCTGACCTTTGTGCAGTTGCCCAATGCCTCCCTTGGGTCTCCGTCACTTATGTGACAGTGGGGCTGTTGCTCTTGCTTACTCATACCTTCCCTCGCTGTTGGACTCCTTCCACCCACTGTACCGAGCGTGGAGAGCCCTTCACAGATGATACTGTTCCTCCTCCTGAGGAGGAACAATCACGTGGAATCAATCACATAGATCTCAGCCATCCAAATGCAAGTCTCAGAAGAAAGCAGTGTTGATCCGTGTATGTTAACAAGAAATACTACTTCATAAGAAGTTCCTCATTCACAAATAAACCTAATTACTGTGATTTTTTTTTTCTTTTTACAGGAGCTTTATGAAGCTCCTCCTAACTAAAACTAAAAGGCTCTTGTAGCCTTTGGGGCTACATTCTCTTGTAGCCCCTTGGCCTACATTTCCTGTCTCAGCTCAAGCATTTAAATTGCTCCATAGAGAGCTATGTCACTAAACTGATCCAGTTTCCATGGGGACTCTTTTGGCAGAAGGGGAAAGGGATCAAAAAGTACAGTGATGACACAGATCAGCTCACATTTAGCTTAGCTTAAAATGGTCATGAGTTGCTCTGACTGTGTTATCAGACATGGAGTGATCAGGTTATGGGTCGGGAGAGGAGGTACCTTCAACGTGCTTCACATAAACCTCTACTTAGCAACCTTAAGTAGAACTTCATTGGGAGAGCAGTACTTGCATAAGAAGGAAAATGCAATATTCAAAATCTCAGTCATGCAAATCCTTCAGGTTTTTTTGTTTTTTGAAAGCATGGCATTTACAGCTAGCAATTATTTCTCTTGTTATGTACAATCAGATGCATTTGGTTGAACAGTCTGCTTTTCAAATATATTTTAATATTTTCATGTGGACAGTATTATTTTTCTAAATACCTTGTAACGCGTCCTCGTCAATGGCATGGAGCTGGTTGTCATTTATTTTTATTTCTTCCAAAGTTGATGGCAATTTAGAGGGAATATGTACCAGCATGTTTCCATCCAAATACAAGCGTTTGAGCTTTTTGAGGGTCTTAATTATAAGGATGAAGGAGAGAATGCAGATTACCAAGGTGTCAATTACACGGGTTAACATACAATGTGATCATAGTTAGCATTTCATTAACCATAAGGATTTGGAAGACTTTTAAGCAGCAGTACAGTGCTATCTAGTGTTTCTTACTTTCAATTATTTAACATTTAATGCTTGGTTGATGTCATTTAAAAATCTCTAGGTATTCTCGATTGCAAGAGAAATGTCTTGAAATAGCGAAGTTTAACTGTATTGTAATTATACAATGGTTATGTGCATTAGGTGCAAACTGTTTTAGATCCAGAGACTTAGGAACTGGAAAAACCTTGGGCATTATTCACTCACAGGATAACAGAAAAGTTAGGCTTTCTTACCTTGAATGCGTTTGGACCTATGCCAGAAGAACTAATATTGTTTTTACTCAGATCTATCCATTCCAAATTAGGTATCCCATTGAATGCTTCATCGGAGATAGTGGTGATAATGTTTCCTAGGACAGAGTTCAAGAAAATAGCTTGTTACGAATAACAGTACCTATTGAGTTGTGTAGTATTGTACATGTAAAAATATATTACAGTTCTATTATGTACGATATTTGTAGATGTATACGTTCGTATTAGTATTTAAATTCTAGTATAAGAAAATAAGCACGTCTTACGTTTTAAATTTATTGTGTTAGAGTCTCAGCTATAAAATAATGCATTTATATGATAGCAAATTACAATACATTAATGCTACTGCTGATTGGATTTGAGAATAGTTCATGTTAATTCAAGAGAAAAAATAATGTAAAGTAGGCCCCCTAGTTACCTGTAAGGTCCAGACTGGTTAGGTCTGGATCTGTGATAGGTGGTATTTGTGTAAGTTTGGCGTTAATACAGCTTACTGTGGATTCGGAGGTGGAACATGCTGCTGGCAAAGGAGGAGCTTCCATCGGTGGAACAGGAATGGGGAAGTGAGATGGCATTCCGAAAGTATCCTCATCTTCATCACTTTCGTACTGTTCTTCGTCTCTCTCTCTCATTCTTTCTTCTTCTCTTTTCTTTATTTCTTCTTTTTCAAGTCGTAGCTCTTCCTCTTCAAATAATCGTCGTCTTTCTTCTTCCTTTCTTTCATCAGACTCCTTTTCTTTCTGATGGGTTTTATACTTGCGTCGATTTTTTTTACCTTTCTTTTTTCTCCTCTTTTCATCCTGCTTCCGAACCTGTTTCTCTTTAATCTCTATCACTTCTGTTCTAAGCAGTCCATCTTTTTCAGTTTGAGTATGTGCTGATGGCAGCACATTGGGGTTGTCAAGGTCGTTGGGTTCTGGAGAATCACCAGACAGCTCACTTATGTCATCCAGTGGAACAATATTTGAATCCAATGAGGAGGCTGACCAGGTGATGAGAATTCAAAAAAAAAAAAAAAAAATCTGTTAAAGTTTTAGTAAGCGTTGTTCCCTTCATATAGTAAACATGTGGTAGCTTACAAGAGTAGTATTCTCCTTAAAATATGATTTGAAAGCATGAAAATATGGCCTTTTATTGCTCCTTGATGGAAGAGCCAGACTTTGATGAATGATTAAGCCAGGCATACAAAATATTTTGTAGATGAGTATGGCTCTGCAACTCCGGAAAAAAGAGTGAAAAAATTACTTAGAGCCGTTATTGCCTTTCTTTTTTATTTATTTATTTTTAACGTTGATGCAGGAGTCTAAAGAGGTAAAAATAAAATGTGTAAAATTCCAGAAGGAAAACACATTTTCTCTCCTCAATTCCTTTTCTCTTTAGAAATACTGCTTTTTTATAATTTTTTTCATGGACAAGCATTATTAGAGTCCTGTTGTTTCTCTTAACTTTCTTCTCTTAATTTTAGTCAAATAGGTGCATGTGTTTTTACACTTCTAGCAAATATTTACCAGACTTGACATTATATTAATAGTAACTAGTTATCAATTCTTTGTAAATGGAAATGGGATATAAAATGTAACCAGATGTTCTTTCTTGGTATGCTTGCCAAACTTGTATACAGGTAGGAGAAAAACAGAAAAGGGAGGGAAAAAATAGAAAAATGCAATTACCTTTCCTGTTGGAGACCTAATATATTCTCTAAATATTAACACAAACTTGTCTAGACCTGCTCTTACCACATAACCCAGGTCTTGTTTTCTCTACAGAATTGTAATGCATACCTGACAATCCTTGATATTATTAAGTGTATCTTCAGGATTAGCTTGAGTTAGTTTTAAAATAGTAAAAAATACTGTGGTGTACTATACCAATATCAGAACAAACTGGGCAGCATTCTCCTGCAGGAATAATAGTTTGGGGACATTTCAGAGGGTGGCACATGGTTGTATCGCAGATCACTTCTCCTTTTGAGCAGAGACAAGTAATGCAGGGCTTGGGAGACCAGACAGCTTTATCGAACATTATCATCCCGTTAGCTGTGCACTGCCCCTTCTTTCCTAAGGAACAGAAATAGAAAATTGGAGTTCAATAGCTTGAACAGAATTAGAAACAACGAGTTTAACGCTTTAGAAAGAAGCACTACTATTTTGTTCTCATTTTGAAAATGTATAAAATAGAACCTATTCTAAGTATCTTATCCTTATTCCTTATTTTTCTTGACTGCACTGTCTTCAGCTAGTTAGCAGTCTCCAGTTTCTCTTTGGTTCTTGGCTGCTTAGCTGTGAAGGTGACCAAAGAAGACACAGAATTGATGTGTATGTAGCTGTTACCTGCTTGCAGCTTCCCTGTGAGGCTCTCTGTCCCTCAGTCTGCTCCCCCTATTTCAGGCAGTTTTCAAAATAGTTTTTTCCTTCTCTTCCTAGCCAACTGATGAGGACCCCTACTAGCCTTGTCTTCTGGAAAAACTCTTGAATTAAACTTCAGAGATATTCTTAAAATGGGAAAATTATCTTTCTAGATGGTGAATTTCTGAGGGTCTTGTGCAAGGCAGCTTCTCTTTCCTCTCCATCCTTGGAAATGGAAAGCAGAAATCACTGACCGCAATGAAAGCTGTGCATGGATATATTTGAGAAAGAAGCAAAAGTTTTCTTCATCACAGTGACATTAAAGTGAATCATGCAAAACTTGAGAAATTTTCCAGGTCCCTTTCTGTTTCGCTCTTGTGCAAGCAACATCTTTGCTAATGCCTTGCACACTGAATGAAGAAAGCTTTGTTAAGGCTCTGTGGAACCAGGAGGGCGTCAATATTCACTGTATAGTGACTGTTCATGGGCTTTATGCAAGTGAAATCTGTTCTGTAACAGCTGATAAGATGGCAAGCATCACCTCTTCCTGGTGTCCTTATCTGAATAAAAACCTATTTGCTAGGAAAGTAGCCAGGTTTGTTCAACTTCTTGTACTACAAAGTACTTTCTCCATAGGTTCTGAACGTGAATCTAATAAAAAATATTTCCTTGGGGAGCTAGTAGAAAATTCCAGAAAGAAATGTAGAAGGGATTACGTTGCAAGCTATACTCTTATATTCAGTAGGCAAATTGTTCAGGGAGCATGAAGACTTGGGAAGGAAACTACTCCAACTCTTTCTTTCCTTCCAGTGATGGAATCTACATCATCAAATGTTTCCCTAGGCAGTTGTCATCCAGACGCCAGGATAAACATTGCATTTTAGCATGACGTTTTTGTTGTGGGTTGTTGCTTTTTTTTTTTCAAGTGAGAAAAGGCCAAGACTGAGATTCTTCATCTCACGTAATTTTTTTTCCTGTTAGCAAGCATACCTCTGAACTGGTGAGAAGCTTTACACATCTTCCTTTTCTCTGCCTAATTAATGCATGAATGTGTAGGGTTCATGTCAAGCTGAAATTTCTTTGCACTTTCCTGTGTGTAATGAGGAAATTTCCTCTTTTCCAGGGATGGTTTGCCTTTGTCCTTCACTAATACAGGGGCAAAATCTTATCTCAACTGAATTTATGTGCAAGAGGCTTTCATTTGGGATAGATGATGTCTCTGGAAGGATTGTATGCAGGATTCATTTTCCCACCACCTGCCCTGGTCCATGCTTGGTTGTCCAGTTATAAAGGGAGAGCATTCAGGACAGTCTGTAAATATCCTGTACAGATTTGATTCCAACAAAAGCCTGAAATATCTCTGATATTAATATTTAACTCAAAATCTTTCATTTTGCAAAAAGCTTCAAGGCAGTTCAAATCTCAACTTCTTAACAAAGGTATTCCTATTGGAAATGAACTTGTTTTCTAGGATAAAAATTATCAGAATCATCCTGTGATTGGCTGATAGAAAGGGGTAAAAATTAAACTTCTCAACATTTGCATCTTGTGTTTTTCAAAGGCCCAATTAGTCCAGGTTATACATGTATGGTTTCTGCAGCATGAAGTTGTGCACTGATCAACTCAAGCCAAATTAACTGAGGGAGGAGATGAGTTAGCCCAGGCCAGATGTTACTTGGCTGTAAGTCCTAGTCACTGTTTGCTGGATCCTGACTTCTGTTTTTTATGTGCTTGCCAGTAAGCCACTATATTTCTTTTAAATAATCTGCAAAGGAAATACGTTCCTTTGGAATTCACGTATGAGATGGAGTAAAGACTTGGTTGAGATGCACCTTCATCTTCCTGTCCATGGAGTAACCTCAGGATCAGTATGAGCCAGGTGAAGAGAGGTTTCAGACATCTTAGACATAATGCAACAGCGTACCTCTGATTCTGCTTAATAGGGAAACTATAGTCTAGAAAGGACAAATGACTGTAAATTCTTCTGTCATGGTGAACTGTTTGATTTAGTTGGAGTTTGCGTGATTTTTATCAGGAGGAAAGAGAGATGCCTGTTGCCATTAAACTTACACTTAAGCTGTTAATTTTCAGCTGGCAAATTTTATTTGTAAATTGTATTTTTAGGCTGCTAACAGCAGAATAAGTAGCTAGAAGAATGAAAATTCAGTCCTGGGATTTGGATTGCATTTTTTTCTGTTTTGATGCATGATTAATAATAGTGTTCTATTATTTAATAGGTTCTGTTTTTTCCAAATCTGACATTAACTTGCAAAAATTTTGAACTTTAAAAGCTAGACTGAAAAATACCTTGTGGTTGAAGTCTTTGGCATATAAGCACAAGACTTTTAACCTTTGGAAATATGGTGTAAATCCAGCATGAGGTTCCAAATAAAATGAGTTCAGTGGTTTTAGCTCAGCTTTTGGATGCAAGTCCAGATAGAAGGAAACAAACGGGGAGGTGGGGGGGAGGGACCATGCATTATTTCAGCATGACTGATGGTCTCTGACAGAGAGACTGGAATATCTTACCTAAAGCATACGCTGTTAATGTGGCACTTTCCTCTGTTTAATTTTAAAATATATATATTTTTAAGTGAACAGTTAATAAGAGTAATATTTTAGCGTACATAAGAGATGTTACAGGCAAGAGTTTTGCTAGCTTCCTCATCAAAACCCCTTAAATAAAAATATTTTATTAGAAATTGGAACCTGCTCTGGGGAACGTGCTTATAGCAGGGGGTTGGACTCGATGGTCTCCTATGGTCCTTCCAACACCTATGATTCTGTGATTGACCTAGAGGTTTTGCCTTTTGTGTGACACACTAAAAAGCTTAACTTTTTGCTTATAAAAATAGACAATTATCATTTTACGTCGAAAAGAGGAAATCAAAGGCTTTCTTTTTTATTTTTTTCATGAAATTGCGTATGATGTTTTTCATTCGATTTGTGATCTTTTAATACTGGGATGGAAGTATTTATGTCTTTATATTCATCAGCTATTGAGTGGACATGACCCTGTATTGGTGTTTCCCAACATCCCAGTGTCTCTTCTTCAACCTTAGAATTTCTTTCTGTGAAAAGAAATGAAGCAATGTAATATCTCCATGATTTTTCAATTGGTTAAAAACTGGATTTTCAACATGGAAAAGCGGTATTCAGAAATTCTTCAGAATGCATGTCTGATTTTAGACTCCTGTTGAGTCTTCACTTCCGTGTTTTGTGAGTCCTAATTTCCCATTTGTGATGTAGAACGTCACGAACATTACAGAGCAAGAGTTTGCTCTTCCTTTCCTGCACTAAGGATCAAAAAGATACTTAACCACTATCAGTCGCTTGCTCATCTTACGTTCTTTGAGGAGAATGTAGAGTGACATACAACAATTACTGAGGCAGGTTTTAGTAAAGAGCAATGAAACTGTGGCTTTTCTTTGTTTCTTAAGGCATAAAATCCTGTTTGTAATGTAAGCTTCATATTGCATCTATTACTGTGTTGTTGCTTTATTTACAAACTAGTTATTCCCAAACTATTGCATGTAGATGTACTTGGAATGTCACTTCTCAACCATGACAAAAATTGGAGACCTTAAATTCATTTTAAATAATACTTGTGTTATTGGTGTTAGGCCCTCCGTGAAACGTTGTTAATTGACTTAGGAGATATATTGAGCAAGATGGTCTTCCAAACAGCCTTCAAACTTGCTACAGATTTGAAGTTATGAGAATATTATTCCAGGTAAATTTTTGTTAGATATAGTGAAGTGAGAATGCAGAGAATACTACTGTTACCTAAGTATGTAGGATTCTTCTTTAAGGGTTAAGTGCAGACAATTAAAAAGCTTCATATGCTAAGCACAAAATTATTATAAAAGGCAATAAAACTAGGTTAGCAAAAAGTAGCCAGGTTTTATTTCACTATGTGTTGCAAGTAGAGCTAAAGTAAAGCTTTAAGGAATGTATACATTTCATTTGAAATCAAGATTAAAATTAGCCCACGCTAAGTAGTAGAGAAGTTTAAAGCTTACCTGGTAAGACATTGTAACTAGACTCGTGTCCACCCAGACCTATGAGAGAGTCAAATACTCCCATAACACCGTCATCAATGTTAATTAGAGGTATGCTGGGTGCTGCAGGAGCTGGGAGCTTCATCCTTGGCTGCCTGAGGGACCTGTGCCCTGCCGAGGAGCTCTGCCTCAGCCCTCTGTGTCGCATTCTTCTCCTTTGCCTCCTAAGAACTGCACTGGCTGCATTTTGAGAAAAATCAATGCACAGAGAAACGAGCAGGAAGTAATAGACTACTGATGAAGCCTGCATGTTTTTGTGCGTCTTGGAAAGTGTCCTGGAATGGGAAAGAAGAAGAAAATTAGCTATCTAGAGAGCTTTCAGTAGGATGTCATGCCAATGGTGTACTTAAAGCAAGTGGGCCAATACATGGTACATCCATATAACCGAGTTTCCTCTTGGGAAAAATGGCCCTGAAATCTCACTTAAGCCATTTTAATTTGTGGTTCTCTGCCCTTAAGGGCAACAGTCAAATTGAATTATATCACAGGATAGATGGATATTTTATCAGCTGACTGCTGAATGAGTCAAACTGAGTATAAAAGTTCTTTTCTTTTTTCAATTAAAAATAATTCATCTAAAGAGATGCTAGCTTTGCATTTAGGAGTCCCATTTGTATGGGTACTTTAGATGTCCAGTGCCCACAGGCATTCATGGTTTAGCAGTTGTTACTGCTCCCAGCAAGAGTTCCTGAGAGCTGTAAAGTTTCTGCTTTTTTTTTTTTTTTGGTTACTAATATTTCTTCCATGTTGTTGTAACTTCTGAAAGCTTTTATGAAGCGTATGTAATCTAAAGATGATTATCTGTATTGGAAATTGAGAATGAGTTCTATCTTGAGCCTTCTTGCATTGCTTTACTTACGTGACATTTGGTGTCACCAATAGGTGGCATTCCAGAACAGAGCGCTCAGGATCCAGCAGCATGCACAGAAACACTGTCAAGCAGTGGCTGTGCCAGTGTGGTACCCAGTCCACGCGTGCCCAAAGTTATTAATGATTTCTCATCGCTCTGTTGGCATTACTTTTTCAGAAAGGAAGCACTTTTCCTATGACTTATTTATCCAAGACTAAAGATATCAGTATTCTTGTGATGTTGAGAATTAGCATTTGCTGATAAGAACTTAAGGTTTAGAGCACTCAGTCCTTGTGTGCCAGATGCAGCTTGCACACTGTCCATGGGTTTTGTCTAAGGAAGTCTAAAGGGGATTCAAAATGGCTTTTTCTTAATGTTTGTCAGCCTAGCTTTATGTGTAGCTTTTCACTTTAGAGTTAGTCTTACAGTTATTTATACTGTATAAGTGCTAGATGGAAATGCAGGTGGAAGCTGTGTTTCTGCCTGAATAAAATATTTTTAACATTTATGCACCTTGATGTTTTCTGCTTTATGTAGTCGGTCAAGGTTCTGGTACACGTTTCCTAACTTTGCTATAACACAAGGCACATTGTGATTGCATATTTTGGATGCTTTCCACAGCATAATTCTCATATTCTGTTTTTAAATATGAAGCTGGCAGTAGATAAGCTTAAAAACAGTGTTGGTTTTACTCTAATATTGTCATTTCTGCATTCAACTACTTTGATTTTAAAATATTATAGCAAATACGTATTTATTTGCAGAATTTTATTAAGCTAATATAATACTTTTATCCCCACATTAAAGAGAACTGGAGATGCAGGTGTCTCACACAAATTCATATAACGTCTTATATAGTGAAAACAATCCAGACTTAAATTTATTCGGGTGGCTTTCTACCCCCTAGAGTTCAGTTGCTCCAAAATGCTAAATAGGCTGTGTACTGCCTTTTTATTTAAAGAAATTACTGTTAGCTAACACACCAAATAGTTACAGAAGCCTGTCCTTTGCATTGCTGATGTCTGTTCTTTTTCAGAAAGTGCTTATTTCTTAGCACCTCATCTTGCAGGACATATGACCTCATGTTTTTGGTGTCTGAAGGTTTTCTTGCACAGTAATGACTGACTATAAAATTACACAGTAAACTTCTGTTCTGTGTGTTTGAATGAAAAGCATAAGGAGCCCTTAGGGAAAACTGAGCACACAAAGAAAACCCTTGAACATCTGTATTCGTTCTGTTGAGTTAGTGACATCTCAATTATGGTCGCGTTTTTATAGTACACTTTATGCTAACACAATAGCTATGTAGCTGCAATACATTTTGTACATTTCAACATTTAACCATTTCATAAATAATAAAACTGTAGTAAGTCCCATCATTATAAAGTGAAAATTGTTTCCATAAAACACTATAATTGCAAATTTACAAACGAAAACAAAAAAACAGACACACACCCCCCACCCAAGGGAATGTCCTTTAGGCTACTCCTGTTGGTAGATGGGAGTTCCTACGCTCTATTTTCACACCAAGTTAACTCCTCAGTACTGAAAGCTTAATACTGCTACTTAAGCCAAATGGTGTTCCTCGCATGCAAAACTTCTTTCTTTCTTCAGCTTATTTAATAAGTGGTGTCTCACTTTTTTTGGCCCAAATTTTGCATGTCGTACAAGAAAAAGGCCCTCAGTGCATTGGGCCTGTTATGCCCATGACTGGGACCCTCAGATTATCCATCAGGAAGTTGCATTCAGTGCAGTGCCAGCCAACTTCTAATTTGGGGAAAATCCAACCTATTCAATTTAGAAGGCTTTTGTAATAGAAAGGTCAGGCTTCCAAATAAAATTAAGGGTGGCTAATTGAAGTTGCTATGTTGTGTTCTTGCCAAACACAACGTAACTACACCTTTTTTGGCTGTACCCATAAATACTCAGATCATACATGTAAGCATCATTAGAACTTTTTATCACGTAATGTGTTGGGTAGTTTGTAGATTTATCTTCAGTAAGTTCAGTAACTGCTAGTTTGCTGTTATGATAATGGAAAGAGTTAACTTTTAAAGCAGCGATCCTTTAGAAATACCAGAATACTACAATTTACTAGATAACCTTCCTTCATCTATTCAGTCTAAATTCCAATTTCTTTCTAAGATGCCATGGTTATTTCTCGTGATACACAGGGGTTAAATTGATTTACCAAGATTGTTCACATTCTCCTCTTTAAACTGATTGCATAGAAATGAGTTACATTTCGCCATCCCAGCAAAGCTAATTGCACTTTGAGTTAGTTTAAGCTTGAAGTGTATGGCAAACATTCACACCAAACAAAAAGCAGATCAACTGGTATTGCATAATTCATCTAGAAAAGCATTTATGTTCAGTCTTGCTGAATATAGCTCATATTATTTCATACATATTTGCAAAGTTAACAAGTAGGTTAAGCCATTCAACACCACCCTTTAAGCAGTAATTTAAAATTAAAACATTTTACCTTGTAATCTAACCTAACAGCAGAATCTGCTTGGTGTCATTTAGTCTCCAGTTGCAAATGAAATAAAATCACACTGATATCTTTAAAACAAACAGAGAAACAGTAGGGGTTGTTGAAACATGTTAGATGATTCCTTAGTTAAGTCTGAAATAGCTTCTTTCCCTGGGGACAAGCGCTGCTCTGTTCTGTGTGCAGAGGATCAGCTAATTCTGCTGCTGCAGAGCTGAAAACCTCAGCTGAGCAAAATGAAAGGCAGCACAATGCCTTCGGTCCGTAGGCTGACAAGGCACAGCTGGAAATTCTCTCCCAGTACTTACAGCTGCACGAGGAGCAAGAAAGTTGGGTGTTTTCAAAGCACCTGAAAAATGTGCGTTCGGTTCTGGGTTATGGACTTAGAAATGCAGTTTCCAGGTGGCATAGTTTCAATGTAGATTTATTATTTTACAGAGATACTGTATTTTGGTAAGCGTAACCTTAATATAAAGACATTTATTAAAATTAGAACATTTTTCTTAAATTCTTATGTTCTTAATCCTCCCGTGCATGTACAGCCTGTAACCCAAAGGAACCAAACCTTTCTACTGAAGCTTTAGCATGGAAAAGTTTTCTTTTGTCCCCTTACGGCAGTGATTTCATCAAAAGCTGCAGCTTATGCACGGAAAATAAAATGACTGCAGCATTTTCCCTTCATTTTTTCTGAGGGTAATTACATCCTGAAACATGATACTGAAGCACAGCTCTCCAGCAGTAATCCAAATATGAGAGCTGAGAGTGGGGGAAGGGAGGGGAAAGCGGTACGTTACCACAGGTCCTTTGTGTGCCAGCAGAGCCGTTCCCTTCATCCCCAGCTGGAGCTGCAGCGTGCCGTGCTTGGAGGAGGTGATGGTGCTGCCATTCAGAAGGGACCAATTTTTACCTGGTAGATGGAGGGAGATGCCCGAGTTCTTCTGCCGTTACCAATTTGTCGTTCGCTTGAATTCACACTCCTCAGAGCGTTCAGACAGACGGTCACAGAATGGTGTAACCGTTGAGTTAACCATAATTGTCAGCCTGTATGTGGCGGGAAGATGTTGGGAAAATGCATTGTCTCTTGAAATAGTTATTCGGTGTCTGGTGTGCTTCGCTCCGCAAAGTCCAAAGTAGAAATAATAAACTTCTGCGGTTTAGCTGGAGCTGCTTAAAAAGCATGGAGATGGTTGTGCTTAACAAATGGAACTAGAATCTGAAATGAGATAGCTCGGCTCAGTTCCCATGTTAAAAACATTGGTTTGTGTAGAGAGCAGGTTGAGCAGTGGGACAACAGCGGGGAAAGAACTGGTTGTGTGTCAGGTAAAAGACTTCACGTACATGAATTCTGGTGTAGAGACAAAAGCAACAGCATAGAGACAAAAACAACCACATTCCCTTTGCGGTATGTTCAAATGCTGCTTCTCATGCTTGTGATGGCTGTCTCAGGACCATCTGCTGACAGCGGTTCAGGCTGGCATCTCCTGGAAGCCTGCCTGGCTGGGACACAGGGGTGCCTGCTGGGGGCCGGCGTGGGGGATGTGGGCAGCCTTTGCCCGTGCAAAGCTCTGGTTTGATGCATCTGCTTTGGGTGCGGCTGAATTCTAGTAAATCCTCCACGCTGGACTTTTTGAGTCATGTCCCCACTGTGTTTTTGACTAGGATGGTCTTGTAAATGATTTCAGACGTGTGCAGTTCAGGTAATTGCTCTTCTATTTTTACTCTTTAGAAGTAGTATCCTTAGGGATCTAATATTTACTGTCTTCATGCGAATGATTCACTCTGAGCAGCGCAAGTTGCCAGGATCTGCTCTGTCTGTGAGCGCTGCTCTGTCTGTGCACCCCAGATGCTCGTGCCATGAACAAGCTGTGCCACATGCACACTGCTGGCTGTTATCACATCTTCGTGTGAATTTGTCTCATTTGAGAAGTGGAAACAGACATTAAACAGCATTGAGTACAGTACTTTTTAACTCTTTTATATCTTATGGCAAACTGCCACCACTGTTTATAGAGTTTTGGGCAAGAACCATGAGATGTGTGAAATGAATGTGGAAGCCTGGAGCCCCTGGCATGGATTCTTCGTGAAATCCAGGCTGACCTTTTCCTTAAGAGCTTGTGATTTGTAGAGGGACACGGCTTTCCCTCTCTGTTTGCCAAAAGTAGCCAGTGGAAATTATTCAAGGAAATAATCAGTGAAAAAGAGGGGTTAGCATTTAGGTTGGCATCGGGCTTGTTTATAGTGGTTAAAACAGATGTTTATAACATCTCTATTACCTATTAGATGACAAGCAGTATTGGAAGTAGGCTTTTAAGAAATTGGATACTGTTGAAATAAATTATTGTTTCCTATTTCTGCCCGAAGACATTATTTTCAAACACTGATCTAGATCTCACTTCTATGAATATAATGGATCCCATGAGTTAAGGCGGCTGTACTCCTGGAGCCCCATATTAGTTTAAAGAAGTTTTTGAATTTTAGTTACTCGAGTTTTTTAATTGTTTTCCACATTAAGTAGAAATTAGAAGAATTAGAATCCTTTAAAAACTATACTAGGCAAGTATATAAGCAGAAATGTGTTTTAGGCTAGCCATATAAGATGGGAATACATGATCTCGTTTTGTGAAGTGGGCTGGTTATGGCCCTGTGGAGCCGCAGTAGGATAATTTCTGCTGCTATCCCGACAAAACTTCTTCACCTTGGTGTGTAGTGTAACTCTAGCCTTTTGTACCAGAGAGTTGGATTCTTCAAGTATCAGTGGTTTTAGCACAGTGAATTGTGTTTTATCTGCATAACGGCTGAAGAAAATGCATGAATGGAAGAGGAGTGGCCTTCGCTGAGCCAACTGAAGGCCAGGTGTAACCCAGCTTACCAGAGTAAAGGAAAGAAGGATTTGTTTTAGACAACTGCCCATGATTTATGATATTTCTTAAATTAACTTCTTAACTTATTGCATGAGTGTGCATCTGCATATAATAGTATTCATAAAATTATGGAGTAATTCATATTTGAGGACCTCAGGAGATCGTGCGGTCCAACATGCTGCTCAGGGCAGGGGGAAGGCTGAATTCTGTCAAGGTTTGTGTCCAGTTGGTCTTGAAAGGCATCATGGACAGACTTTACCCAACTTGGCTGCCAGTTCCAACGCCTGATTGTTTACACCAAGAAAAAATGTTCCTCTGTCTCTCACCCTTCTGATACACACCTCCCTGGAGAGCTGTGCTTGGTTTTCCCCTAGGTATTGCAGGGCTCTCTTAGGATTTCCCTCAGCTGCCTTTTCTCTGGGCTGAACCAGCATCTTTTTTCTATTAATAGTTAGCAAATCCCTAGAGATTTGGAAGGGGTTCAGAAGGGTATATTGCATTCTTGGTTATGAAATGTAATTGGAGACAATGTTAAAGTCAGTTTCTCAAAAAAAATAATAATAAAAATTGTGTGTGTATATATATATATATATATTTTCCTGATGTATATAACTTTTGTTTCTCTTATTTCATGTATTCTGAACAAGATTAAAGGAAAGGCAGTGTGTTTCCATGCCAGCTTTGTTGGCTGAGCACTGTTGGCTCGGAGCTCCCTGTAAGGTCCCGTCAGGACCGTGCCTGGGCTGGCTCCTGGCAAGGGGTGGCCAAGCTGCACTCGTGCAGACAACGTATACAGCAGCCACGCAGTACAGGCTTTGGAGACTACTTCTCTGTTTCTAGAGTTGGAATGAAAACAGATGAAACTATGACTAAAAAGATAGAAACTAAGTGGGCAGCATTGGAACATTCTTATTTCTGAAGCTGCTGCAGATTCTTTCTGTAATCTGAACCAAGAAAGCCCCCAGGGACAGGCCAGTGTTGTCCTGTGTGGTGGGCGTTTGAGCTTTTGTGGAACTTTTGCATATGGAGTGCACACGGTGTTTTAATTTTCTTTTTTCTTCTTTTCTTCTTTTTTTAATTCCCACTTGTTCCCACCCGCCAATTAAAAAAAAAAAAAAAAATGAATCTCAAAACCTTCCCAAAATAACTTTAAAAAGAATATTTTTTGTAACATGAGTCTCCATTTATCTTTATTTTGAAGTTATTTCAGAACTATCTCAGAGTATTTTGCATGGCCTGCGTTTAGGTAACGATTTACGCTGTGTTTAGGTAATGATGTATCTTGTGCTACATATGGATGCTTCATTGAGCGTTACTGAATGAATGGCATGATGCTTCTTGCATTGTTCTTCTTTCCACAGTTACAAATTTACTGTAAGAAATATCATAAATTTAGGAAAGTCCACTTCTGCTGCATGACTATGCTTGTCCAGTACCAGAGAGAACTAAGGCTTTTTTCTTAAAGTGCCTACAGAGAGTATGACCTGCTCTTATTGTCTTCCACCCTGGTTCATACTGGACTTGCAAACCCAAATATCAGCTCAGTGCTCGGTAGTTTTCTCTCACGTTGTGGCTAATAGACATTTCATTGTGCCTCCTGTTTTACTCTGTTATTTAGAGAAGGGTTCTGTTGAAGTTGGATGCGTTATTGAATTTATTCCAAAAGCACTGATTAAATTGTGATTTCTGTGAGTCAAATAACACATCCACATTCAGGAATTTAAAGCTATTTTTGTTTTGTTCAAGAACTTGAAAGAAAGGAGACAGTACTGAAAACTACAGCAGATGTTTTTTTGAACTTTCAACAAAAGAATGCAATAAATTTTTAAAATTGTTTTGCTCTTGGTTGTCACGATGGCTCTTTGCAGTTGGAGCTTTTCTGATCAGAGACGAAGATGGAAAGCTAAACTTTGGACTTACTGGTGTGTTGTTTTTGTTGGTTTTTTAAAATAAAACGTAGAAGTTTATCGTTGGAAAGAATTGCAGTGGGAAAAAATAAATGGGTAACTGCTAAAGTCAGCACAAAACATGAGAAGGGGAATTTGGGATTGGCAGTACACTGCATTCTAAAACCTATAGCAGTTACTGCATTCTTTTTTGTAATCAGTGGTCACCAATATTGTTAAGGAAAAAAGCATAGGAGAAGGAAAAAATGTTGCTGGGGAACATCAAGGGAAATTAAAAACAGATTTGTCTGACATATTTAAAAATATTAACTACTTTACAAAGTGCATTTTGGTGGGAATAAACCTAGATGAGCAATGTGAGATGCGTGTTGCGAGGATCTTTTTACACAAAAAACATTGCTTTTCAGCAGCAACTGCATCCCAATTCCAGCTCTTCACTGAAGCGAACAGAGAGGTACACTGTCAGTGTTTGTCAGCACTGACTTCCTCAAGCCACAGCGCAGTGCCTCTGGGTTGTGTTTGCAGTCAACGCTGCAGCCCTATTTTTAGGTTGAGATATGTTTTTCTCACTTGAGAATCTGAAGTGCCAATGTGGCAGAAGATGGAAATAACTCGTAAACGTTTCCTCTACCTGGCAAAGACATCACCACTGCTGCTCAGCAGTGCAGGTAGCACTCACCTCACCTTTGGCTTGAGGCTTTTCCTAAAGGCAGATCGTGCTGTAACTGGCTGGGTTTGTCCCCCCTGTTTGCTGCTCAGTATAGAGCATTTTGGGGGTCTGGTCAGTTTCACTAACTGCATTCATCCAACTTAGGTTGCCTGCTTTCTCATGAGTGTGTTAAGTAATGGAAGAAGGTACCCATAGCCTTAGGTACCAATAGCCTTTAACAGAAGCAGCCAACTGACATTTGAGGCCAGTGTGTTTTATCCACCACCTGTAACTGTGAGCATCAGTGAAGAAACCTGGTAGAGCTGCTTCATTTCATTGCCTAAAGCCTCTTCTCTGTGGTGTTTCAGTGCAGATTGTCCACCTCGCTTTACTAGGATGACTTTAAAACCCTGGATGCTGTAGTAAACATCAACGATTTTAAATACCCTTCTCTCTTTCCTTTCAAGTAGTATCACGTTATTTTTCAGGTTCAGATGTTGGCATCTCCTTTTATACCGAGCAATTATGTTGAGCAGTTTTCAGTTGCAGATAGGAAGTTTTCCAAAGCACTCAGCTTAGCACTTGAGCCTGTCTTCTGTGTGTCAGTAGCACAAGGACTGCAAGCTTTGGAGGTTGGGTTTTTCCACGTGCCAACACCGCGTGCTGTTACTCATCAATATAATTGTGAGGTTTCTCATTTCTTTTCTAAGATGATCATATTTTGAGGCACAAACACAAAAGGTGAAATATTTTCTTTTGTCCTTGCCATAGTTCATATAATATTATCTCTGATTTCCGCCGTAGTCATGCTTTGTATGAACAGGAGAATATATATACAATATATATTTTGGCAAGTGCCAAATCTCATTCCTCATGGGAATATAAATCTATATCAAAGACATTGCCCTAATATTTTCAGATATCATAAACTTTTTTGTTCTGGAAAACCCACTATCTTGCCAGAAAAAATCTGATAAATTTGAAGTTCTCTTTTCAGTTCTTGTTGCTCAGAAGTACTTGTATTTAAGATAATTTATTTCTTTCATAAAAACAGTTGGCCGCCTTTTCTACTGGAAGCCAAGAATGAAGAAGTCAGAATGGTTCAAAATAGGATTTCAAAGGTCACAGCAACTGTTTCAGTTACTGAATTTCTGGCAGGCAGACATAGGCCTGTGGGCCTTTCATTCATGTCCTGCCATTGCTTCTCAAATGCAGTTCCTGTTTCTTCCTCAGCTATGTGTATCATACCCAGCACCAAAGAGACAATATTTCTCTAAAGCCATTTAAACAAAGGTTAAACTAAAATGAAAATACAGAAGCTTATCTTTTAGATCTAGAATATTGGAAATACGTCATCTGTGTGTAAATACTGAAAAGAGATTGTCTGGAATTCACTAAATATATACATATATAACTATTGTAATGGCTTTTCCCTATCTGTTTGCACTTTTCAAAGCAATGATTTACTCTCCATTTACTTGGTCAAGCCTAGTTAAACTTTCCATTTATAGACAAAATGGCAAGAAAAAAGTGTTGATATAGAACACTGGATACTTCTCTAAAAAGTGAATACATTTTTTTAATAAACTCATATACGGTTGCCATCTTAAATTGTATTTAGGTGAAATAATAATAACAATAAAACAGTATTTGATCTTACAGATAAAAGTGCCTTGAGCTTCCACCTGGTGGGCAGCTTGCTGGCTCCTGTGCCTGGCTTCCTGCGCTGCTCCTTTGTTGCCTGGGACATTTTCACAGTCATTGGGTTTAATATTAACTAGAAAATAATGCCAGGATGCCTCGTCACTGCGTGGCTGTCCCAGGAAGGGGATGTCAGCTGGGGAGACAGCTATTCTGAAGCTTTTTAGTTAAAGCAAAGGATTTGTTGGCAGCTGGTGCAAGAAGACACAGAAAAATAATGAAGTTTGCTTGCGGTTTCCTTTTAAATCTAAAAAGTAGTTGTCGTTGCCTGTTGATTCATGTTTTTCCCATTACAAATAGTGGAACCAAATGATTTGTTTGGGTTAATTAGGGGAAAATGGCAAAAATTACTTGTACAGCCATGCTGTGGTGAGCTACCAGTGAGCGTTAAAGGGGAAGAATGGAAGGCACATAGCTGTCTATATTTGTGTCTGTGCATAGCTTTTTTAATTTAATTTTTAACACCACATTGATATTTTTAACGATTATGGTATTTTTGGAGATCGATAATTCCACAGTGAACATAATTCAGGATTGACTGTAGGTTGAAAACACCCCGTGAAGTAATTCTTTGTTTGCTTTATGATCTGACAAGCAGTCATGGCCCCACCTGTGCAAAATGGGAGCGAGCTGCACCTCTGAGATTTAAGGCCATACAGCAGCAAGCTTGCAGCTGAGGGGATGCTCTCCCTCCGAACTGATGATCACTTGTGACAACAACACATCTATCTACAAACCCAGCTTAGGTCTTGCAGGACCCTGTGGGTGAGCGCTTGCGCAGCTCGGGGCTTTTTGTTTCAAAACCAGCAGTTAGGTCTTTTGGGAAATGGCAGTCTGCCTAAAAGCCAGCCATTTCAGAACTGAAATCTTGTTTAATTGCAGGAACATCCAAAGTTTTGTTCATGTCTGATCCAAACACTTGTTGCAAGGTTTAGGCAAGCCTGACTTTATCATAGAGATCCCAGGCTCCGTTCTGCACAGAGGTGCTTTGTGTTTTGGTTAGGGAGCAGTTCGGTATGGAAGCCGAGCAGATTTTGACCTAACAGTGCTTGCCACTAGGTGATTCCAATGCTCCAGCGTTTTGAGAAGCACTCAAACTAATCTTTCATCCTGCTTGCTCACTTCACAACAGCTGTTCTCCTGAAATAGCGTCAGGAGATGAATCTTCAATGGCAACATTATTCATTCCTGCCTGAGTGCTGCCGTGCGCTGTCTGCAGATGGTTTTGTTGCTACTGGTTTTGTGGCTGGGCCATTAGTCACAAGGAGGAAACACATCCCTGTTTTTCCTGTGTTCTGCTTGCTGTCGGATGCACGGCAGCCTCCCACGCAGTTCTGCTGGCAGAGGTGGGGGCACTGGGAGCTGCTGGAGGGAAAACGGGGTCAGGAAGGATAGGCACAGCTCAAGCGGCCCTGGACACTTGTTTTATGAAACTGTATTTTAAAACAGAAACAGAAAAACAGAAATAACCTGAGAGAGAACTGTCTGTTCCACCAGAAACCAGCTGAAACAAGCTACTTCTGTTCACCCTAAGCAGGGAGGAAGATATCTTCTCCCAGGGAAATTGAAAGGAGTATGGTTTCAATCATCCTATATACTCTCAAGAAGCTTTTAATGACTCAGCAGTTTTATGTTATTGTATTTCCCTTCACTTCTTTCCTTGAATGCTAGGTACAGAGCTGTGCCACTGGTCCAGCTCCCTCCTATGGGTCCCAAGTGGCACCAGGGCACTGGGTGCTGAATGCATGTGCTAAGCCATGACTTTTCCAAGAGCTTTCCATTTTTCTTGTGCACGTTCAGCCTAGCCACAACCTGTCTAACTGATATGTTCCTTGGCTTCTGTAGCCTAAAGACTTGAAAACCATGGAAACATATTTTACACATAGCAGACCGAAGCAAAGTTATCCTGCCTTGGTGTATTATGATTTGTAATATTAATATGGGACAAATATCCAAATATGATGAATATGGGAGCCAAGAGTTTGTGCAAATCTTTTGTCCCAAAAAGCAATGATTGCCCAGTCATGGTGCCCCGCACCTGGAGCAAAGGTGCCCCCCAACCTCACTTACTGGGTTGGGAAAAAAGGATGCAGTAGGATTTTAATCCATCCCCTACAAGTTTAAATAGTAAGTAATTCTGTTTGTTTTAATGCAACTATTGTAAAGTAGTGAGTGTGGAAGGCCCCAGCTGATGGATATTCTGTGTGAGAAGAACCCTTTAATTCAGCTGAAAGAGCAGGGTGTCAAAATCTCAATAACCACTCAAAGTAATGCTCAGAAATTGTATGTAATGTTTTCAGTGAAATTAGTTAATCTTTCTGGCACCTTTTGTTTATAAGTTTTAACCAGGTGGGTGTATTTTCAGATTGGGTTTTGGTTGTGGCCATTTGGATTTTTTTTTTAATATAGATGTGCAGCGCATGTGGCATTCTTACCTTTTAGCAGCACTTCGTTGACATATTTGAATGAAAGAAAAACTTATAGTTTCTTATTAAAATATTTCCATTGTGTGACCCTCACTTAAATGCAAGCAGGTCACAGCACCGTGGTGATGCACGGCTTGCAGAAGGAACTGGAGGGCCCTTGGTGTCTGAGGTGCTGTGGTTGCTGCTTTTCCTTTTATAAGTGGATTTTTAGAAGATTGACCTCAGTAAAGTAATTTGCAGTAGTGCTGAAGTTGTTTTTTAATGAGGATTAAACAGCTTTGTTTAAAGCAAGTCCTATTTTGGTATAAGACTCTTCAGCCTGGCAGCTCTTTGGACAATGCCATCATATAAAGTAAAAATTCTCTTTCTCTTTCACAATACACCAATTTTTGGTACAGGAAAAAAGAGAAATAAACACCCTTGATATCACTTATAGCTTCCTACGCTGACAAATGGCTTTATTGGTAACCCAAATGACTGAAGTGCCAACCATGTGTTAGTTGGCTGAAAGCAATGCATTGCTGCACCCTGTGCCCTGCCAGCAGCCCCCCGTCACTCTGAACCCCGCACTTGGGGTCACACCAGCTGAAGTCCTCAGAGCCTGGGGACGGGGGTGGCACTTTGCCACTGCTCTGTGCAGGACATTGACCAAGGAGTTGGGGATGGGAGCAGACAGGGGATGGGGGGCACAAGGGCTGATGTGCTCCCTCGCATCCATCTGTGTGAAATCAGCCTGGCTGGTGCTCCTGTCCCCACCATGCTCCTCAGTTCTATGCAGCTGAGCCAGGACAAATGTTGTTAGTGGTCATTAGAATTGCATTGTACAACTGAGGAAAGGGAAGCTTTAAACATACGCTGGGTTTGTATGCATGAATGCTTGTGCTTCTTCACTTCTATAGAGACTTAAAAACAGAAAATAAACTGTTTGGAGAACTGAAGAAGAACAAAGACACAGGCAAGCTGCAATGCTAGCCAACTTTCTTTTAACTGCACTTCTACAAGAACACAACTTATTGTTGCCAACAGTCGTTTGAAATATTTCTGCCATGCCAGCCATTTATATTCAAATAAAACCACCCCAGGGTGGCACTGAAAGTGAAGGGATTACCCCGGCTGCCAGCATGTGTTACTGCTCCCCCTCCGTCCCCCAGCAGAACCTAGCGATAACACAAATATTTACACACACACATCAAAGTACATTCCTGCTGACTGCAGCTTTGGCATTTAAAAGCCAAATAAGGTGGAGCAGAAGAATACATTTTTGCCTGACAACTGCGTGTGCTTTCTCATAGTGGATATATAAAGGAACTATCACTGCCCTAAAAATTCTCTTATACTTGACAGTAGAAAACATTTGAGTCCAAATCATCCTTGCTCTGAGAGATTTAGTCCATGGCATACTACAGAGTTGCCCAGGAAATGGTGTCACACTGTTGTCATGCAATGATGCTCCTTCTTCTTACGTTGTTGTTTTTCTGGGTTTTGCTGCTTTCTCTTCCACATGTTCAGTAGCTCAAAGTTTGATGTAACAGAGCATTTTGTAACTGCTCTATTATTTGTCAGCCAGTGGGCTGCATTATACCCTTACACATACAACAGTTATAAAACTACTGAATGTTTGTTGAGTACCATAGATCTCCTCCTGTAGGTGCTTGTGTCCTCTTGGTCGTACTTCCCATTTCATTCTTGTTTATGCTGGGAACACGTCTGATAAACTGAGATGCCATGCGTTGGACAGCTAGATTTGAAAAAACTATGTTTGGACATTATGAGAAAGGAAATCAGAGTGTACAAATTGTACATGTGAATAAATTTTACATATCTGCTTGTGGTTAAGCATTAATCTGGTCCTTATGACAGCTAGACAAATGGGGCTGCTGTATTACAGCAGGGAATTGTGCTGTGGACACTGATATCATCTGTGTGGAACTGAAAAATGAGTGTATTTTTATTCAAGTGCATATCACAGGAGAAGGTTTTGTTTGTATTTGTGGCAATACAGATTGCACCTTTGTCACTGGTGTCCAGGCAAAATTACAGCACAGCTGCTACTTCTTAAGAAATGGAGGCGATGGTGCAAGCAGGTCTGATGGCTGCCGAGTGACCCAAATCTCTCTGTTGTTGGCAGGTTTGCTGTAAGTGCTGGGAGGCTGACCTCTTAAACAGCTCATATCCCTCTGTGAGAAATGAAAAGTGGTGCTTTAGATGTTCCACGTGGATCTATGGACATAAACATCTTTACTAGCTAAGGCAAATGTCTGCCCCCAGAGAAGTAAACAACCCTTGGGGCTCTTTCCGAAAGGCCCTTCTCTAAGCTGTGTTTCAGCAAGGCCCCAAACACCTTTCCTGTTCTCGGTCTGTTTGTTGGCAATCAGTGTTAAGAACTGACAATAACTGAAGTTTATTACATCATTTAATTCTGTCCTCTGCTGTGTGCTATCCCTCTTGCTTTCAGTCTCCCTGCATAGTCTGTATTCCCAAAACATCCTGGAGGGGGGATGGGAGCGTTAATGCAGCAGGGCTGTTGGTGACGTACGTTTTGAGTGTGTTACATTTAGGATAATTACCAGCTAGTTACGTGAACTGACTCATTGCCGAATGAAGTCACAGAAAACATTCTCTCATCTCAGAGGCATTTACCTTATCTTTATAGGAACAACATATCCCAAAGAACTGCAGTTACTGCACCGATGTGCAGCCCTTCCTTTAATAGCAGAAATGAATGGAGCTTGTTGGTTAACAGCAGTTGGAAATGAGCTCTTGTCCTTCACTGTGCACTTTCATCCTCTGCCTGACCCAGTCACTGTGAAATAACCAGAACAGTAAATAACAAACAGCAGCTGAATACCTTGCCTGAAAACTTTCTTTACTCACCCTTTGAAGCAAGTAGATGCCTGTCGCCATGCTTAGTTAGGGGAACGAGATGTTTTTGGCTATGTCCCATGATCGTTTTTTAAAAAGCATCAGGGTACTTGGAAAAAAACTCACAGAGCTTTAGAGCCAAGACACTAACTAAATTCAGATGCTTTTATTTATCTTATGCTTAAAATGTGCTGTCTGGACAAGCCTGATAATGTAAACTGCACCAAAGCAAGCTGGGCCACACTGATAATCAACATTTCTGTGGTCATCAAATCCGAGCTGCTCCGTCCTTTACTGAGCCATCACAAGGCTCCGAGAGAATCCTGCAGCATCTTCCACAAAGAAAATATTTAAAGATCTATAAAGTATCTCGCTTCTGCTGTAAGAGAAGAAAACACAAATTTAGCTCCATTTCTCTCCTTTCTTCCAGTCTGCTGCTTTCATACTCCATGCTCTGACTTCCTAGTAACTCTTGTACTGATTTAGATAGATCTGCTGATGTCCACACAGGGCCTTCTATGAAGTTCATCATCAAGAAGGGTAGAATTGTATTTAACCACAGCAGCGGGGCTGGGGGTTCAAAATGTGGCATAATAAAAATGCAGGATAGGACAGCTAGTGTGTCATCACGCCTGGGGGAAAGAGCAGAACTGCTGAGCAGGGCGTGGGGAAATGGCACTGGCACAAAGCTGTCCAGGTGCATGGTTAGTGCCCTGCTGCAGAAGGACATCAGTTAGTGTCCCCTGGGCCCAGCTGTGCTGATGACTGCACAGAAAAAGGCTCTGCAGCCGGCTATGTATTAAGGCGGTGTACTTTAGAAGTTAAACAAGGCCACTAATAAGCCCTAAAGCTTTTATTTCAGAAAAAAAAAGGGGGGGATTATTTTAACTTAAAAAGCCAAAGAGAAAGCCAGAACTAATTCAGAGGATGTGATTCCCCAGATTAAGTGGTGAGCTGGTGGTGTCTGATGCAGGAGTGGGGGACTGCTGCTGTCCGTGGGCAGCAGAGGAGAAGCCTGTGCTGGGCAGGCAGCTGGGCCCCAGGAGGAGGAGGATGGGCTGTGGTGGGCTGTGCAGCACCCACAGCTCCAGAGGCACAGCTGGCCTGCCCTGCACGCTGCTCCACAGCAGCTGGAGCATTCGTGGCTTCCAGACCTCTTTCTACCCCCTTGCCCACCGCATTCTTGAGGCTTCCCAGTGCCACGGGCTCTTGGACACAGGTCCAGGACTGCAGCATCACTGGGTGCACGGTGGAGCCCCAGGGGGAGAATGCAACGGCTCTGGAGGCAGAGCCCGTCCTGGTCTGGGGCAGTGTGCTCGCTGCCAGGGCTCCTCTTTGCTATAGAAAAAAGCTTGGCACAAGGTGCCACTGCCTCGGTGCTTTTACTTTGGAAACATTGCTTTGTAAACGTGCATGCGTCATTGGTCAGGGGTGTAATTTTTCATAAGCTAGAGGAAATCCCTCACCTCAGTAATTTTACAGAGAACGCAAGGAAGGCTCACTGCTTCCCCACCAAGAAAAAAGCAAAAACCACCTGCAGCCTCTGTGCTCCCTGAGTGGTGACTGTGAGCCTTCCTGCTCTTTCAGAGGTCTCATTTTTACTTAATTTATCTCTCCTCACATTTTAAAAGTGTATCTCTAGAATGCATCCAATTTGTTCCTAGCCTGCTGTGGTCGAGTGGCCAACACATAGGTGGTGACCACAGGACAAAGTGCTCCATCAGCTGCACAGAGGTGTCTGTGCTCGGGCCTCGGTAACACAGCTTTAGCTTCCTGTGGGCATGCAGCCTAGATACAACAATAAAAATGCAACTAGCATGTTAAAACCAGTACAGCCACATCCAGAAGTGGGCTGTCCAGCTGCTGCACAGGCTGGGGGCTGGCAATGGGAAATGCTGCCTGCCAGGCACTGCGCTTCAGGCACTGCTTTAAGGCACTGAGCTAACCTCACCAGGCTGCTGTGTGCTCTGAGGGCGAGCCTTCCCCCTGTGATCTGCTGCTGCAGCTCCGGTCTGCTGGACAAGGGCACGTCTGGAACCAGGTGGCACCGAGCGATTTTCACCCAAGGCACCCAGCTGTACGTGTGTGTGCTGCTGGAGGGCAGTCTGGGTAAACCTTCCGCAAAGATTTTCCCTGGCAAGAGTGCAGTTCACGATGCTGCTCCTCCCACCTGCCCCCAAATTATCCTTTCCCTGCTTTCCTGTACTAAAAAGGACACGTGCACAGGAGCAGCATCCCTTGTGCTTTCAGCTGTGCCGTGTGATGGTTACACAGAGCTGGTCCTCGTGCGCCTCTTGGTTCCGAGCACCCCAACGACACTGTGCCATTGCCACACCACCAGGACTGCTCTGCTCAAGCAAAACGTTCCCCTAGATGGGAGCTGTGTTTATTCTGGGACATAATTGTGAGTGGAGAAGTTTCATAAATGCACTCTGCAAGCACTGTTTGGAGGCTGTGTAATTTAGTTGGAGGGGAAGAGCGCATTGTCGTCTTGGTTCTGTCTTCTTGGTTTCAGTTCCCCTAATTGCACAAAATGAAACGCTTTGTCGTGAATTTTGAGATCCCTTATGCTTTAAGCTTCCAACATGCCGTTCTTTAAATACTTGCAAATAGCATAATTCCAGCCCTTGCAAAGCATTTTAGGCAGTTGTCAGTGTAGAAATTAAAAATATATAAATACGGTGTGCAAGAACGCATTTATACAACAAGTATTTTTAAAGTAGGATTTGGGTCTTGAAGCAGCTGAAAAATAGTAAAAACTTTGCATCATTGTTCTTTCAGAACTGATGCTGCTTTCAGCAAGGGCTTTGATGAAGTGCTGTCTGCATGGCTACCCCCTAGCTCCAGTTGCACATCTCTGCTCCCCGGCTCTACCTCTCCTTGCCACGTTCAGCCCCGTTGCTCTGGCTGTGCTCACCCTTCTGGACGCTCTTCTTGTCCTCTGGGCTTTGGCTTTGGCGTTCTTCCTCTTTCAGGATTCCATCATTCATATTTTATTGTTTCAAAACCAGGTTTTGCCAAGCTTTTTCTCAAGCCGTGGTAATAAGTAATTTTCATAGCTATGATTTATTTCATGTCCCGGTTGCTACAGATCGGTGCTTACGCTTATCCCAAAACAAAAGCATGCTGCCATCTTCCAAAGGATGCGATGATTTGATGACAATTGGCCTCTGGTGTGCTAAGAGGGTTCGTAGCTTTATCCTTTCACTGAGATTTACTTAAACACACTGCTTATCTCCTGAAAAGATAAGAAAAAAAGCTGTTTTCTCTAATTTACCTCACTGACCTGAGGCTAGAACATCATTCTTTCAGGCATGAACCAAACTGCCTTTGTCTGCCTGCGTAACGCAGTGAAGGCTTCACCCTACAAAGTGGTGATGAAGGTCCTGGCGTGCCCTCCTCGGCATCTTGCCATCAGAACATCCTGGTTTGGACACAGTTTTTTCCTACCATCTGCTTTATCGATCCCTGTTTCCATGTGTCGTTTCTATGACTGTTTGTCAAGGCTGAGAGGTCTGGGATGTCATTTTGACCAATAAGAAAACAAAATGTAAGCACACGCAGCCCTCTCTGAAACATTAGTGTTATTAATGCAACGGATTTTTAAAAAAGGATGGAAATGAATAGAATTATACAGCATTATTAGTTGTACAAGGTCTTTACAATGGTAAGCACGGTCTCTGCATGAGAGGAGGCTGTGAATGGAGCCCTGCAGCTTGGGGGATGCTGCAGGAGGTGGGCTGGGAGCACTGGGAAGTTTCTGCGCGGTGCTGGGTGCCCTCTGAGAAAAGCAGCGTCTGAACTCAGCAAGGTTGCTGTGGGTAGCGTATTCCTGTATATTCTGCGTATGAATTCACAGCAAAAATACTGGAGAAACGTTGTTCAGGGCACCCTTCAGTCCTCCTGCAGCTCCCAGGAGGCTGTCTTTGGGTAGTGCTGATTTTCTTTTCAAAATAAGTCTCAAAATAGGCAAGTTTGAGACAAAGCCTTCCCTTAAGCCCAGCTATCTTACACTTCTTCAGCTGCGTTAAACGTTTTTGGTTTTATTCCTTGCATTCAGCCTTGAAGATTAGATCAGGGTGTGCAGTGCTGCCATCACCCACTCCAGCAGTGGAGAGGAAGGAGAGAAATACAGATCGGGTGTGTTTGGTTTTATACATAGTGTTACTCACTCGTTGCTTATCTTACTCCGGTGAGTGCTTTGTCTGCTGAAGTCAGAGCGGTGCCTGTTGGTAACAGCAAAGGTGAGCTGCTGAGAGACATTTTTCATTGACTTAAGGGATTGCCACTGTGCCTTAAAAATGCAAGAACGTGTGACTGGTTATGGGATGATGGGGCTCCCCGCAGCAGGGCTCACTGAGCAGTCTGATACAGCAAATCCCAGCAGTCTTTAGCACAGAATGTAAAATACTAGGGAAGAGAGAAGTGTTGTTCCATCAGAGCAGAGCGGCGTTTCCTTGGTAAGTGGGCTAGAAGGAAACGTGCCTGCTTGTGGAGAGCTGCTGCCCCGCCAGCTTTGCTCTGCATCCTTAGCCAGGCCCCGTCAGCTGAATGGCGTTAAACATTTTCCTTAGAGCCGTTTTAGTGCGCAGAAAATTGCAATGCAGTTTTCAGCAGCTGAAGAACGTACTTTGTTTAAAAACACACACTGCAAGCTGGGGGGGGGACAGAGAGGTGTCTGTGTGTGTCTGCACCTCCAAGGTGCAGTTTGAACTGCAGTGCTGTAAGGACAACCGCAGCCGTTTCGTACTGCCTGCCTGATCTTCCCTTTGCTGTGCCAGATGCCTGCGTTCCACCTGAGCCGTACAGCACTGCATTTAAATGTGGCATAGGAGGGGTGGGGGCTGCTCCTGGTCACCTGGCTCACTCCACCTGGGCAGGGGCAGCTCCTGGTGGGTGCTGCCCTGTGCTGCTCCGCTGCCTGCAGCTCCAGAACGTAACACGGCTGAAAAGAGACGTGGGCATTGCTGTTTGGGATTTGTTCTGTGTTGGGTGGATTGCTAAAATACGCTCTTTCCTGCTGAGAAGCTGGGTCTGATCCTGACTCCTGTGACCTTCACACAAGATGAGGTTCTCACAGCGTTCAGACCGATTGCCTAAACTCTTGCACTCAGTAAGGCACAGGGTAACTGCTTCCTGTGTGCAGGACTCACCGCGGCAGCCTCTCCCATGTGCAAGGAAGCTGTTCCACAACAGCAGATGCCATATTTTGTGATCTCCTTGAGCCCCCTCCAGTTTCCCTGCGACGTAACGTAGCAGCCACTAGCCAGAGGCAAAAGCATCGACTGTGGCAGCTACAGGGGCACTCCCCAACAAGGAACGGGTACAACTTACAGCATTCTGAGCATTGGACCTCTTACCTCGTTCCTCTGATCTATCTGCTCTTGTGATTCCCAAAGGTCTCAGCATGGGCAGTAAAGATAAAGCGTGACTCAGCGTTCAGCTATGGCGCTCCTGAGACCTCTTGGAAATGGGGAATTCAAGCACGGAGCTCAGCAGGCACAAGCTAGTCCTGAAGCTTCCAGGATTTGCAACCTGGAGCTGAAGAGGCCCCTAGATGCTGAGTCCCAAGGCACCTGACAGAGGCACAGAACCCACCCCTTTGATATTCATTATGGAATAATGAATTCAGTGTGTCCGTGCTGTGGCTGCCATGCACTTGGTTGCCCTTTGTGCGTCTTTGTTCCCAGGGCTGATTGTGGCCTTTATCCCCACAATAAATGCGGCACTAGATATTCTAAAAACTTCAGTTGGCAAATTCCATGTGTTTTATGTCATTTGGCGTTGTGCACAAACCCCTTCAGTTTGTCATAAATTCCTAAACCAGAGCGAGGTCACATCTGGTAGCAATTCCAGCAGGCCAGATGAGGCGTGATCCTATAAAACCCAGCTCATTTTCTCCAGTGCCTCGCAGCGATGAGCCCTCCTGCTCCTTTTCCATCAGACACAACACTTGCCCTGTGGGCTCAGCAGAGCCACTGAGGCTGGCAGCCCGTCCACGCTTCATGTGAAGCTTTGGAGCACAGGTTCCTATCGAGCACATCAGACATAGAAGCAAGCAGCCGTGCGGGGCTCTCCGAGACAACGAGCTGTGCCTGGGTCCCCTTTCCTGGTGCAGCAGTACGTCCCTGCAGGGTGCAGCAAGGAAGTGCTCCTTCCCAGAACTGTGATGCGTGCGGATCTCCTCTTGCTCTGAGCAAGCGCTCAGCCCACATACTGCAGAGCCTCAAAGGTGCACGCACAGCTGCTCTTCCGCTCGTCTTCACGTGCTTTTAAAGTAGTTACAGCAGAAGCTATGTGTTGGGTCACTCAAGGTAATCTTGAGTACTAAAATACCGAGTGCAGCAACAAAGCGGGGGTGGCAGGACTGCTCACTGATGAATGCGAGCGCACTGCAGCAGTTGTACATCGCCCCAGCTCCCCCTCACATGGAAGTTTAGCAGCAGTCGTTTCACGTTCTAGCATTCCCCACTGTCCCATTCTATCTAGAGAAGTGGTTCCTTTGGTACCTCATCGCCTTTGCTGTGCTGTGCTTTCGAAACATAACATGCTGATTGTGCTTCTGGAAAGAATATCAGTAGTGTCATGGTAAGGGTAACTAAACACAGAGGTTTGGTTGGTGTCTTTTTTTGTGAAGCGAGGCGGTATTACAACGTGTTACAACAGGACTCAGGTAAAATGTTCTCTCTCACCTTCCCCAGCCTTGCACTGGGGCTCAGGCCTGGCTGCACAGCTGCAGGAGATGCTTTGTGCTGGGAGGCGGCCAAATGCAGTGTCTCCTGATAACACACAAATGATACTTTTTTAAAAAAAAAAAAGCTGAACACCATCAGAATTTTAACGATTACTATCAACTAACTTAAAAATGCAACTTAGCAGCAGCAGCAGATCGCAGCTGGGCAGACCCAGCTTGAAGCCTCCTTGTCTGCTATGGTTGTTGTGACCCAATTTAAACCTTTTTGAATCTGTCTGTTCCCAGGCCAAATACCCTGCCATCGTAACCCTTCCAGAAGGACAGCAGGGAGATTACATCACTCTGAGGAACCCTCAACTTTCTGGGTAAGGCAACACATGGGATTTTGTTTGTACTGTTTTTAAGAAAAAGGGACACGTTTCACTTACAACGCTGGGGTGATCTATGCAGATAAAAGATGACGAAAACGCACGGCGATCACCTCCAGGAGCCCTGCGTTACAGGAGCAGGGGGCAGAGCAGATCCTGAGGCCAGCACCACGCTTAGTGCAGCGGGGAGGGCCACGAGCCCATTTCTTCCAATGGATAAAGCAGCAGTTTCCACTCCTTGGCCTGAACAGAAGAGGCCACAGGAAGGGCAGCGTGGCAGCCTGTCACATCCCCTCCTACCGTTCTGTGCTGGGAGGTGCAGTGGCTGCCAGTCACTGAAGCAAAGCTCAGCTCTTTGTTCTCCTTTCCATTAAAGAAAGGAACGAAAATGGCAGTTCCCATGCTGCTGAAAGTGACTGTAGTTACATTTTTCCATTGTTTTATAAGGAAACCAGTGAGATGTAAGAGGTGATCATTCCAATGTCGTTACTCTGCTGGCTTTGTTTGGGCTTCCTGCCATGTTCTGCCAGCTCTGGATTTTTAAATAATTTCAAGTAAAAAAATCCCTGAAGTTTCACATAGCAAATGTATTATGAATACTGTTTGAGAGTCATCGCTGTACTTGACTAGAAGAGCTCCTCTCCTGCCAACTCATTGGTTACCCTTAGTATGGTACAGTGATCTTACCCCCTGCAAAAGCTGGAAATAGCAACACAAAACCAAACACGGTCTTAAAGGAGTAATGCTGGTAAAGCTTCAAGGATCCAGGCCTCGGCTGCATTCATCTCTGTGTTACTCTAAAAAGAACACAACTCTGTAGGGGTGGCTCTTACCCAAAGCCCAGAGCATCGCCCCATTTATGCAAATCCTTCTGGAATGATTTTATTCTGTTTTCATGCTGTATCTCACACAATACCTGACCAGAGTTGCAGAGAAATCTCTCCTTGCACAGCACTTTACCGCTGTGCTATGAAAACTTGCAATTCCTACAGGACTTATACAAGAACTAGGGGGGGGGAAAATCTGAGGTTGAAAAGTTGAATTAACAGGAAACAACATTTTGTCAGTACGTTATCTTCACCTTTTCTTGGTTCAAAAATCTATTTCTGATGCCCAAATGCAGAGCTGTGAGTTGCATGACCCAGTGTGGATTTTAAGAGCATGAGTGTGAACCTCCCGAATCCCATCCTTTGGGAAACGAAGACAGGTGCCAGCTAACAAGGCCCTTTTCTCTGGATATGATACAGGTTTGAATTAATGATTGTTTGGAAGATACACGTGGATGAAGAAGGGAGAACTACACCTGTCCTGGACCTTCTGCCTAAAGTTCCAGAGCAAGGTAACATCATTTTTTGCAGAGACCGTTTCTGAGCTTTTTAGCAGAACATCTCTCCTTTTTTTTTGCTCAGCATCTCCACAGATAGAATGGAAGTGCATCACAGATAGAATGGAAGTGCATCCTGCAGAGCCCAACAGGCTCTGCAAACAAATGCAGATCTAGCAAGCTGCTGAGCTTCACCTCCTGCATATTTCACTTAAAAGGCCTTGCAAGGTCTTGCCTTAGAGAGCAGGTGACCCGTCCTGTCCTAAACACGAGGCTGACAGCTGCAGTGAGAAGCAGCAGACCTGCTTGAAATTAACCTGTGCCTTTTCCTTGTAGTCTTGGAGCTCCACTCCAAAGCAGCCATTGAAAACGCACCCACCTGCTTCCGAAGCATGCTGCTGGTGTTCGGGATTGAAGCAGCGATTGAGAACCTGATCAAAGCAGTTGGCATGGGGAAAGGAACAGCAGCGTGACATACAACAGGTAGCAATTTCAAAAGTAGTTTTAATTAAGATACTGTGTTACGCAGTCTATAATTTTATTGAATATAAACATTAAGTTATTATTTTCCATTTAGAAACCATACTCATAAAACATGCTATCTGTACAATTATGGCACGTTATATATAAATTGTCATGACATGAAAATAAATACAGCCATTTAAATACAAAAATGCCAAATAAAATAGTTACATGTACAGAGTGATTTCATTATAAATTCATCTTTTTGAATCATTAATGTACCAGAGTGGTTCATCTTCTTAACATTTTCTAGGTACCTGGAAAGTGTTAAAAGATCATGCACTGTCCAAGTCAAGTCCATAAGAAGTGGAAGTCTCATTTCACAGCTCTGTAAGAGTACAGTGATTTTCAGATGACTAGAGAACAGTAAGAGACGCCTAGAGCAAAGAGTTAAGTAGCTTCCTTATTAAATTAGGCTGGAAGTGGGCAAATCATTTGAAGAGTTGTGGGAAATATTATCCTAAAAAATTTCGTTGTTGGAACTAACTTTTTTCCATAGCGTGTGTTGGGCAGAGACAGCATTAAACAAGGCCCATGCTACTTTCATAAAAAGAAATGGGTGAGTTAAGCACTGCTTGCTGGGAACTGCAGTTAATTTTCATTTCTCACTTCTGGGGGAAATTCTAGTAGATAACGCGTTATGAAAGCACCACATTTCATACCTTCGTCCCTGAAGAAACAAAAGAGATTAGACAGACATCCTGTCATCTGCTTGCACTTGTATCAGATGCACCATTACCTTGCTTTGAGCTGTCAGCATCTTTCAGGAGCTGCTGCCCTGCTCCAGCTGCCACCACCCATGGCGTTGGTCAAACCAAACGCACAGAATTTGGGCACGTACTGCCCAGAGTGACGGATATCCTGGAATCGAGGGCCAAAGCTAAGAACTACGTGGACTCCTGGGTAACACTGAGGTCTCCTTCTCAAGCCCACAGCTGCTCTAACCATGCACAAGCAGTACAGCTGCCTGCTCTGCACGTCAGCTGTGACAGGGTGCTACACAGCAACAGCACAAAAGGTGGAGACACCAAGAATTCAACCTCCTTATTGCAAAGCAACAGCATGTTCGTAACAACTTAGCTTTAATCACTGAAATAGTCTCCTACTGTCCTGGAAGGTCAGGGAAAACTGACAGAACAGATTGCTCTGTGTCAGAACCTACAGCAGAACACCAGAGATTTTGTTTTGATGAACAGCAGCTCTATAAAATATCTTGTTAGCTATAAGGCAGACTAATTTCAAGTTTGTAATCCAGTAGACAGGCAAAATTCATTGCTACTTCATCCACTGACATGTGACTGGCTTAGCTAGTTTTGTGCAATCTTTATTCCATCTTTTAGCTCCTTCTTGCATGAAAACAAAACTGTTTTATCAACACATGCACTTCTATTTGCATATGAAATGTGTTTAACGTTACAGCATAAAAAAACTTGAGGAAGGGTTATCCACACCGCTGGAGGGTTTCTGGTTTTAAAAACAGACCTCTTTGTCCCTGGGCTTTCTTACGAAAGAAGAGTTACTAATTGTTGGCTACCAGCTTATTCCACAGTGTAGTGCCACGCTGAAGGCAGACAGCCCAGAAGGGCATGCTGTCACCTGCAGTGGAACACAAGGGCCTGGTAACGTGGCTCCCTTCCCACTGCAAAGCCCGACTGCTAGAGGAGTGCTGTTACCCTGCATTTCGTATCTCTTCCTCGAGTTGAGCCCATCTACAGCAGTTTCTGGTTCTGCTTTCTGAATTTCAAGTAACATGGAACAATTCAAAAACACCACATTGCCATCCCAATGTAAATACATTTTTAAAAATATTAGCCTACGTTGTTTTGAAAAATATTACCAGTAAGCACGCACTGTGCACAGCTAACAGCAGTTCACTGCAGCTCGAACAGCAGCTCTGCACGTTCCAGGGTACGCAATCCCCACACACGTGGGCAAAGTGGCAGTACCCCCAGCTTTGGGTATCTCCTCGGTCTCCAGCTCAGAGTCTTCTTTGCAGATGGTTCTATAGACCAGCTTTCAGCTGCACATATCCATGTTTACGAAGTAAAGCAGTCATTAAATTGCTGAAGTAGTGATACAAATTTGCTCCAGTACTCGTCACGAGAAAGTGACCCCCTATGCTGCAGAACAGAGAATGAGACACTGCCACCTTTTTTCTGTCCCTTAAAAGAGCGAGCTGTGGTTTCACCTTCAATAGCAGCACGTAACATATAGAAAATAAAAAGACCAACAAGTCAGACAAGTTAAGCTCAGCTACCACATAAAATTCAAAGATGCTTACCTTCACCCCTTTCACTTAGTTTCAGAAGCTTTAGGTAGACACAAAGTGATCACAACATTTCTGGAGGCAGTCTGGTGTTCTCACCTCATGCATTAGTACTGAAGTGTTCTGCAATAGCACGACTCTTCCACACATCCTGAACGGCCACTTCAGGTCATTTTCTGTGGGGACTTAATGCTAGAGTTTTAGACTGGGTTTTGTCAGAGCATTCCTTCTCCCTGTAGGTGTGAGTGGGACTCAGAAGCACAAGCTCCAAGGCAATTCTCTGTTAGTTACTAGGTTTTCAATGTTAGTGCAATACTTCAGGAAACCTTTAAATCTGTGCTCTTTCAGTTCTAAGGAAGTGGACTTTTAGTATTAATTTGATCTGTCCTCTAGTTCCAAGGTATGGCACGTTATCTGTTCTGTCACTGAATACATTCATTAAGTTACACAGCTAACGCGTGGTTTAGTGCTATTCCATGTCTCTGAGAAGGCATACCGATTAGAAATCATTTCTGAAAGCAAAGACATTCACAGCTGAAAAATGCACCGAACACAACAGAAAAAAAATCACCATAATTGCATTCCATTAATCTCTCACTTTCTAATGTGTTTAATAAAAATAACCTTAAGGAAACAGTTACACTTTGTGGAGAACTAATGTGCAGTCTTCGTTCTCCTTGAAGAGACTGGACATAACGGGGTCGTCTTTGGCCTGAACATTCTTCAAATAATAGTTTACTATCTTGCCATCGAGTTTGTACTGGTGAGGAATGCTTTCATACGGTTTAAGATCGAGGTCCAGGACAGAAACAGAAAAGGTGAATCTTGTTTTGGATGCTAGTACCACAGGTCTTTGCTCAGAGCTGGAAAACAAAACCGTGTTGCACAGCTGAGTCACGGGAGTTAATAGTTTTCGTTCCTGTGTCCCAAGTCTCCTTGCCAAAGTGACTCTTACATCTCTCACATACCTCCCACGAAAGCCTAGGAAAACCAGCTTCATTCCAGGTAGCATTTAGAAACTACAGCTCCAGCTTAACAGTCTTCAAGTGACTTTGCTGGCACTTCTTCCAGTCATTTTCCTTTCAGCTTCCATACAGCTTAAGTCAAACATTACACACAACTGCTCTTTGCATTTAGTAAATATAATCTATTTCTAGGTGATATTGCACACAAAGCAAAACCCTTACTAACCTGCAGAAGCAGAAAGAACTGCTGCAACCCCTGCTTAAGTTCAAGGCAATACAACATAGTATCAGAACTAGTGTCCAAGTGTACTGAAGGATGGAGAATTTACCTTTTGCAGCAGCTGACTTATTACTATCTCCCTCGTGAACATTTTATCCAGGATCCACAGTGCCATATTCTCTAAAGCTTTGGTAAAGCAAACAGCCCTATGTGAGAGCAGACATTGCTGACACAAGTTGAAACACCTAATGCTGCAGCAAAGCCCCTTGCCCTACCATGGCCCCTCGATTGTCGCCTCGTTTTCACTGATGCGCTCAATACAGACTTCTGATTTCTAATTAAGCAGTCAAAGGAAAATCATCTTGAAAACATCTCTCCTATGAGGACACCAAGGCAGAAAAATTCTACCTAGTTAATACCATGTACATCTACCATGGACAACCAACTCCGATTTTGAGAAGGGAGTAAAGACAAAAGCTTGACCCTTTTTATCAACTTAGAACTCTTCAGAACCAGACTGCTTCTGCCCACTGCCTTAAATCAGAACTCTAACTTCTTACTATGCCCACAGCCAAACACGTGGAACACCCCCACTGCAAGAAACCCTTCTAAAGTTACATGAACTGAACCGTGCAAACACATCTTCACGTTCACAACGGAGCTGAGCTGCTCTTACCATTCGTCTTGTAGACAAGGTGAAAGGGCAATCATGATGGAGCAGTCCTTCGCAGTCATCGCTATTCGGTACTGTTGCACCTACACAGAGAAACCACTTCAATTCTCCATTACTATTTGTATTTGCCTAGATGTCAAGCACACTGTCCCTTAGAAAAGGCATTACTAGGTGCACTCAGTCCATCAGTAAGCTGTCATTTTAAGAGCTGGAAGTTATCCCTAAAGCAGCCTAGGTAAGAATCGTGTTCATTTCCTGCAGATACTTTTCCTGAAGGCCAAAGCAGCACCTGGTTATATGAACGCCTCAGCCCAGAGAGCAAGTAACCAGCTTTGCTCCCCACCCCAGCACAGGTGCTAAACACGTTGAAGTGCTTCTGCTGTACAAACACACAGCCTTCCACAATGAGCATTTACCTGTACAAAACTCTAACAAGACAGTGGTGATGCTACCACACCATCCATCAGTTTGTTAGACAGGTGCTTATTGAAATTGTCAGACTGAGCACATTTCAACCACACACACGGGAGAGGTACCTTGGTTAATGCAAAAGCTATTGTCCCATCATCTTCTGTTGAAAGATCCAGCAGCTTCTCGTAAAACGCTTCATTGTAAGGTCCATCTATCTGTAATGTACTTCTAAATAAATTTTAAAAGAAGATTTACAAACAGCCAAGATGATTTACTGATTGCCAGTGAGATCTTTCTGCAACAGCACAGCTGTTTGGGTTGGAGCATACCCCCGAGAACAGCACTGAGGATGGCAACAGGTCTGTAACCAGGGAGCTAACTCCACCTCCTGTCCCTGCTGTGCTCATTTTACTACTGCTCAGGTTTTGGTGTTTGAGATTTTTGTTTGTTTTTAAGCTGAATCACTCTTAATCTGCTGTGTATCACAAGAACAGCATTTCTTAGCAAAAGTTTCAAAGTTTTCAACGGCTTGCAGAAGGTCCCAGAAAGCCACACTGAAAATACTGGGCTATGAACTTTTCTGCTGAGGCCCTGCTCTGCCCCAGCCTCGTGTGGTGTGCAGCTGCTTGGTGTGCCAGCACGGGGATGGTTCACCTGGCTTCCTTCCTTCCCGTGTTAAATAGCTGAACCTCCAAAAATGGGGTTTGCAGCATAAAAACACCATGCAGATTAAAGAATACATTTTAAAACAACTTGCTTAATGTACAGACATGCAGGTGAGCCACACTGCAAGGGATTGAACCAGAAGGCGAGGCCGAGGCGGTGCCCTCCAGAAGGTAACGGCACCGAAGGAGGCTGAGCGTGCTGAGGGAGCACGAGCTGCCACGTCCTGCAAGCGAGGCCCGAGTGCCCTCTGGTGAGCAGCGGCAGCAGTACAGGCAGATACCTGGCAACGCCCGCAGCATCACCTTCAATCTCTCTGTAGTGGTTATTTCTCCTAATGAGCTCTATTTCAGACCCAACACAGCAGCTTGAACGGCTCAGTACTTTTTCACCAGGCAACGTGGTAAAATAAAGATTCTCGTGCCCCAGGTACGATCGGGATCAGTGGGGTGTGGGTCCCAATCGGGCACTGTGAGCTGCTCTCACCGTGCCTGGAGGGCTGCTCTGAAAGCAATGCCTCCTGCTTTATGATGTTGGCCCCTGATATCAGAGGTGGATGGCGGTGGGATGGCAGCAGAGGCTGAACGTTCCCACCAATGCAGACTTGAGAGCGACTGTAAAAATATCATCATTACTGCAGCCATTGTTCTTCTGCAGGTTCTGAACCTACCATCCAATTTGCTGCACCTTTCCTCAAACATGACCTCCGTTACTAAGGAACAGCATTTTCTCTGACACCCTGCTGTGAGCTTCCTATAATTATTACTTAAAAATCCAGGTAAAATTGATTAACCTCAGAACTTGAAACAATAAATCTCATCTTTCATATCATCTTGCATCTCAAGTCAGAAATTCAGAATTTGCAACACCGTTAAGGAAGTAAAAGTTAGCAAATAGCTGTGTCTGCACAGAACACGTCCTGTCTGCAAAGCTGCTCAATCAGAACTGAGAAGACACCAAGCCTTACCTCTCTTCAGGAAATTCCTCTAAGTACTGTTCAACTCTGTTGTATAAAGGATAGAGTCCTTCGATATCCAGCATGTCAAGCATCTGAGCCTGAAGGGTTTTATAAAGGAGACAACCCCTCGGTAAGCCAGAGCTCTCCAACTTATGTTTACCTAGAAGAAAAGGTATTTTCAAAAAAGGCAGGCATGGATGTTTTGCTACATTTTGCCGTTACATGTGCTTGCTCACAAAGGAAATCCAAATATGCTCTGGATTGGTCAAAGAAAAAAACACTTCAGTTTCCAAACACTCCTGTGCCAGGTGCCTGCACTTACTGCACCTTTTAACTGCACGTATCTGACCGTAGGATACAGCACTCGGTATACAACTCTACAAGTCATTCAAAAGATAACACACACTTCCACTGCAATCTACTTGTTCACATCTACAAAAGAAAATTTTCATGAGTTTGAAGCCACCAAAAATTCAGTTCCAACAGTATGAACTGTTTTAAAAAGCAATTTGGTGTTTCAGATGGTGACTCTTTTTCATATAGTACCGATAGGTTTGGACTTGCTGTCATTTGTAGAAGACAGACAGCCCTTTCTCCACACAACACAGCAGAGAAACAACCAGCAACGAAAAAGATCCTCCTCGAAAGCAGAGCAAGAAACGTGCCACTTGTGTGGCTGGAGTAACCAGAAGCACCTTGAACAATTCAAGCTTTACCAGGAATTAACAGGATTTACAGTTTTCCAGCTCTCATTTCCCATTTCTTTTCCCTCCAGTATTCAGACCACCTCTTTATCAGGACTGGAGCAGCAGCAGAAAGCAAACTATAAGCTGGCTGGCATGGGCTGTCAGGAGGGGCAGGGGAAGGCAAGAAACAGGGGTCACGTAACCAACCAGCAGAAGCAGCCAGGCTTCACCACATACAGCAGGAAAATTTCCCAGCCTTTTAAAATAACCTATTATTGTTATCAGCTCAAGCTGGTGTTTTCTTTAATTTACTGTGTGCTACCTTTTGAATTAATGTTTATCCCTGTCAGTAGACAGAGCTGCTCAAAGTGATCACTACAAGGCCATGTTAAAAGCACTCATCTAACAGCCACGCAGCTCAGAGCGAGAAGCAACGACCCAGATCATCACATGGTAGCAGCTGAACACTGACAGCGCCCAAGAACTTAGTTCTTACCATTCCTTACTAGCTCCTTATTAAAAGCACTTGCTTCACAGTAGCTTCTTCCTTGGGACACAGGAACTGTCTTCATATCACCTGCCCTGCAGGCATCAGTACTACTTAGTAGCGTCAGCGTAATAACGTGGATTAGTTCTTTAACAACTGTCCTTGTACAGTGGGGCCCACTGACCAGCCCATTCGATGGGAAAAAGAAAGGTTTTAAGTGACGAGCAAGTTCATTCCAGTCAGAGACACACTCCTGGTCGTCTTTACAGCCATAAATTAGTTCCCCGTTCTGCAAAAGACAGATGCAGGCACTCCATGAAATCCAGTTATCTGTACTTAATCAAAGTATCAGATTTAATATTTTAAAATGACACATGGCACAGAAAGGAGGGAATTAATCTGACAGCCTGCATACAAATACACGCAATTCCCAACCTCTTACAAACTTGTCCTCAGTTCAATCAGATATCCCAGGTAACGACCTTTGAATTAGGACCAAAAAACCCCATCTCATGCTACCTACTCAAGTTAATCAACTGTAAGTAATCCAAACAACAAGAGTGAACTGATCCTTAGCTAATATTCCTCTCTCTCCTTTCTGAATAATGTCAATAGTGAAAAAGTGCCATGTCACACAGCCTTCTTCTAGAAGCCAAACTGCCAAACAGAAGGCTGGAAGGGACAGACAAGGCAGGACAGTTACCTGTACTCAGTTTAATTCTGGAATAAACTGAAAACAATTTTATTTCTTTAGAATTAACCTGAAAATCTGTACGATCCATCAGTTGCTGCTTTATACTTTTCCTACATTACTTCCACATGGAAAAGGTGACCCTTTGCTTCTTCAGAGAGGCGAGTTGTGCATTTGACTTGCATGAATGTTGTCACAGTCATTTCCAAAACTATCTGCAGCAACATGCAAAGTTCTCTATTTTCTTCCTCCTGATGAATTTGAAGTTTTAAAACATTGTTCATCTTGAAAGTCTTTTTCTATTAGTTGCTTCTTGGTGATTCATTCACTAATTAGTTCTGGGAAATCATTACTTACCTGCCCTAACTTGAAATCTAACTAAGAATTTTTCCATTTTCCCCATTTACTTCCACTTCACAGTCCAATAGTGATGGTGCCTGTTAGGCAGACTTGAAGCAGGATCATGACTGTCCAGGTGCTGAAGTCAATTTGTTTAAAAGCCAAGGCAAAAGAAAATAAAAATCAAGCAGACAGATTGGATTGTTTACCTTAAATATTTTCAAGTTGTTCTGTGCCTCCTGTAATAAACTCTTCAAAGCAAAGTGCATTCTTTGTTTATTTCTGGGGGGAAAAAAAAATCCAAGAATGTTATGTCACCACCTTTACTCATCCTAAAGTCATCACGAAGATTAACTGGAAATCAGAACTCCAAATCTGAGTAAATCAAACCACTGCTGAGGTTTCCTGTTAGGTAGTGGAAGGTACTGTACGTTAATGAGGAACTCCAATTCCTGGAATAGGCGTAAAGAGGCCGACAGCACCACAGAGACTCACTGTAAGAGCCAGCCAAGCAGGCGTTAATTGTCCTTAATACTACAGGGAAAGTAAAAGTAAGACTTTTACTTAAAAAAGAAAGAAATCCACAAAGGACTTTTTTTGGCAAAAACACAATCAAGTCATGCCCTTACCCTGAGAAGAGATCCAACGGGCAATATTTGCTGGGTCGCTTCCATTTCCCATTTGCTACCTGTTGAAAGCCAACACCACTCTTGTTAATCACTTCTGGGAGTAACCAACTGTTGTCAGTTATTTTAAGTCAAGTGCATGGCACCAACTGCTGTCCTCAGAAGCCATGTGACATTCAAATCCCTCTGAACTTACGACTCATGACGACTACAGATCTCCATATTTGCCTCAAATCACTCACAGTGCATTCACAGACGGAACGCAGGAAGGAAGGTCGCACTGAATTCCAGTCAGACACAGTTACGTGATTTCAGACAAGGACATTGCTCAAACGAATTCCACGTGTTACATGCTGTTTTCAATTCTGGAATGCCACCACGCATTTGCTGAGTTGTATTTGAAAGGAAATTTGACGCAGGAGTTTACCTAATCAACAGCTTTAACAGTCCTCACAGACTGATGTTGGATTTGTTTGCTTCCAGCTTCCCAGAGAACTTCATCTCTCACCAAGCAGATTCACACCCAGCAACCCAGATGCATATCCACCCACTGCCTTTAGTCATGTAATTAGCAACAACAGGCGAGTTTCAACAAGAAAGGAAGACTGCAACGGTGAATAAAGCACGGGACAGTCAAAGGAAAGCAGGAGGACCACCAAAAAGATTACCTTTAGATGCTGATGCATGCAGTAACGACACACCTTGTGCTTTATCTCCTGGGAAACATGGCTGGAAAAAGGAATGAAGCCACACTTTGGCTAAAAGAAAAACAAAAAAAATCACTTAAAGTGTATTTCTTTCTATAAAAGGCACACGATATGCAAATCTTTCAGGTATAAGGACAGAATAAATCCGTCAGTCAACACCCAATACTTAAAAGCTTTATAGATGTCACTGTACGTTATTCTTGGTTGTTTTGAAGTCCTTACCTAAGAATTAAGGAAAGAAAATTGCTGTTACCCACAAAAGATACCTACTGATATTTGGGAATTTCCCAAGGTTCGAAAGATCAGGAGTTTGGGAGGGAGAGAGATTTTATCCTATGGCTCTGGGCTCTGCCATATCCCACTGCTGCATTTCTTTGAAACTGCCCTGGTGAGTCCGTGCTTTAAAAATGCAAACAAAAAACAAGGGAAGGGTTTTCTCCTGTTTGATACCTTAATCTCTATGCAGAGGATTGGCCGAGGTTCCACAAAACGATAGGTCTGCAGCCTGGTGAGGTTAGGAAGGCACATTGCATAACCACTAAGTGTGTCCATATCTTTATCACAGCGAGACTCTGCAGAGGGGAGAGAAGAGAAAAACACACCAAGAAAATTACATGCGTGGATGTTTATTTTACTCTGCAGTTACATTGTTCACCAGCTGGAGGAAGAAAGAAAGAAAAAAACCAAACATAGAAAGGCAAGACACTGTTTAGCAGGGTTTAGTTCATTATGCTCTTGCTTAAATTTGCCTTTCCCACTAGCAACATCCATTTTCTGTTCCCTCAAAAGTGTCACAGGCATAAAGTGTGCTTCAAGAGCTGATTAATGGCCAGTTTCCAGCTCGTCCTAAGAAACAGTGGTGAGAGGCCTGGAACAGCAAAGGAATGTATTCAATTGGCCAAGAACAGGTAGAGATTTGTAACTGTGTTCAAAGGTATCTCATGTTTTCTTGCTAAAATTGCACGCAGTAACTACTGCCCCTTAGCCTCGCCAAGGCGAGGCTGTGGAAATGGACAGGTGTGTCAGAAAGGGACCCCACAGCAGCGAGATGCAGAAGAAATATACCATGAACATACAATCCTGGTTTTTCAAATACCTGTACTACTAAAAGGACAAAATGTGTGTGTTTGGTGACAGCATCCATTGCTAAGAAAAGCCCATTCTGAAAAATATATGAGAACAGAAAACAACAGAACCACAGACAAGGAAGCCTCGTTAGGCACCAGCCTGCAGGCACATGCTGCACTTCATTAGGGTGGGCAAGAGAAAACCTTCCTCTTCCAACAAAACGCTCAGTTTTGTTCTTTTTTAAACTGAACCAAAACAGTACATCCATTTTCAGCTGAAAGCCACTTGCCAGTAAGGTGGACACAGACATCTGGAGCATTAGACAAGCTCCTTCTTAACAGTTAGACAGACTTCATTAAGGGGGATATTAAAAGAAATTATTTCAAGATTTGAAAAGATCCCCATTAAAAATGAAGGCAGACTTGCTGTTGTAAAGCAAGATCTATCACTTGGACAGCTTTTCACATCAGCTACATTTCTTCTTTAAAAAAAAAAAAACAGGAGCTGCAGAAACAAAATATAACTTTAAGAAACTAAATTCTATCATTCACTTCTTCCAGTAGCATTGTTTCTGTAACTTGTATTGGACACAGTATTTACTTGCCTTGCTGAGGAACTGTCTCTCAGAGGGAGGACAAATCAGCAATAGAGTGTCCTGCTCTTTCTGTATGTAAATTAAATAATATTTTTCCTCTGGATCAAAGGGATCACAGTACTGGCTACACTTATCAGAGGATTTAATACCACATCTTTCTTGTAGGAACTCTGCTAAAACAGAAGTTTCGGGCCCTTCTCAGGGAGGCTTGAGAACATAAGACACACCACGGGAGGGACAGCATCACTTTTCCCATTCCAGACCTCCCTTGCGGTGCTTCTAGCCATACATGAAGAACTCCAGGGATGCTGACTCAGAATGATGACACCAAGCTGTGGAGCACTGTATTTCACACTGCGATTGCCAAACTTCAAGTCTTGCAGCATGTTCCAAAAGGTTTCACAAGGCCAGTGCACCCTCACCTCTTACCCTCATCCCTTTCAATCCTCACCATCCAAGGGGACTGGAAAATAGTGTTTGCACTTCACACCTCATTAGGGACCACAAGAGCACCAGTACAAGAGGGGAAAATCAAACACAACCCCATAATAAACTCCATTATAAAGCACAGTGTTTCGTAGCTTGCAAGGCCCCCCTTCCATCAGCACTTACCTGGCCTCTCTGGCTGAATCTTCAAACAGAGCTGTCTTACGAAGTCTAAAGGCAGTTGAATAATTTCCTAATAAAAAAAAAAAGGTACATCTATTTCAACACAAAGATTACTACCCAGTTTGGGGGTCTTAAAACAGAATACCAAAGGTCAGTGGGTGTTAACAACAGCACAATGAACTATTCCATGAGCTTCTCCCCTCAGATTAGCCACTAAATTAAGACCTGTACCCGAATTCACATACAGTACGTAACCCACCCTGAAGAACAGCGCGTGGCAAGGAAAAGGTCACTTCTGACTGCACGGGCATCTAGACAACTGGCACCAATCAGATTTCTCCCCTTGTTTTGCACAGCCAGCCTCAATATCTCTCTTACCTCTCACCTTACACAGAGCAAACAAATGACCACTTTTTTCCATTAGCAGCTTGAAACTGTACAGCCCCATCACCTCATCAGCACCGAGCAGGACCTCTGGTCTTAGCCAAATGCTCCTTGTGTGCGTGGCTTGCTCAGGAGTATCTGCAAACCCTATTCATTGTTTTCAGTGGCACTCAGTGCTCCCTAAAAGGCTTCAAAGTTTACAGTGCAATAGCCGTTTCCTTTGAGAACAAAACACTTACCCCATGGTGAACATACTTCTCCCCAAAGAACTGCTTCATGACATGTTTTCCAAAGTCTACGATGTTTTGCAGGTGGTGTAGTATCTCCTCTGAAGTCTGGAAGAAAGAAATACAGTAGTTAAATGACAAAACAATGATAACCAACACTGAAGGATACAGACACATCCTAGTCACCGACCTAGCAGAGCAGGTAAGTCAGTAAGTGTTGAAATTAAAGGGACACACACAACTTGTGCAACCTACATTTGTTTCCTTATTGCTGTTTGAGATGCTGTGGTAACCATGGAAACAGTCAGAAAAGATGGATTCTTCAACTTAAGTTTTAGAGGAAAAAAGGACCAAAAACCAAACAAACAGAAAGTGGAAGTGGGGGATTCCTCAAGGCCTTTTGTTATTCTTCAACAGCTCAAAGAGCTGTACATAAAACCAGAGGCCAGCATGCCCTCTCACCAACAGGTGATGTGCAGGAGAGTCTGAGTGCTACAAAACACTGCACCGGGAAATTCAGAAGAAAATGGCCTAAAAGTCTGAGCCACAGCCCAAACCTTTGCACAGATGGGTACAGAGTGCTGCCCCCAGACAAAGAAAACTAACATTGTCTTCCATTTATTTTCTCTGCCTATAAGGAAACACCAATGTTGTCTACAAGATAAAAACTCTGAGCCAGACAGAAATGGCACCGAGGGCTGGAAGACAACAGCCACACCACTGGGGCCCTACACGGACAGACTTCTGCTCCTCAGAGAGCAGAGTGCCCACACAGAAGCTTTACCACAACATCCCCACATTCCCAGCACTCTGGCGTGCTCTGGCTCTCTGCATGATATTTTATTACCAAAGACAACCTCCAAGCTCCCTTCCTGTGACCTTTTCTGGAAAAACAACACTTTGCCAACTGCTGTACACCGCAGCACTGAACCATACAGGTGTACTCTTGGGATCAAGTAACAGGAGAGGAGGAGAAAGCACAACGGTGCTCCAGTTAGAAAACAAGAGAGGAAAAATACACGAGCAGGAGAAGAAAAATAAGTAAGTGTTGTACTCTGCACTACATAATGGAGAAAGAGAAGATAAAATGCCAGGAGGACACGCTCAGAGACTGGAGAAAGAAGGACACACAACCTCCAGCACAAACCACACGTGCAAGGAGGTGAAAGCAGACTGGCACTCAGCAGCCAACTTAACTAACTTCATAATACCACTAGAACAGGTAGAGGGCTTTTTCCCCACCAGGAAGAGCTACCTAACAAATTTACACAAATTGCATAATTAAGAAAGATTATTTTATTACTGCAGCCCAGGTCTACAGCTGAGACTACACACCAAGTTGAACATGCTTCCTTTGGCAGGATTCATTTCCCAAGCCGAAACAGCAACACACCATGCTGCAAGATGCCATGGCACTGCACAGAGCGAGCGGTGCCACAGTGCTGCAGAGCTGCTACAGAGCACACAGCACCATGGGCTGCTCCTTCGCCATGCAGTGCACTAAGCACAACAGCTTTGCAGCAAGAAAAGTGCAATGTTTCCAAAGCATTTGCACAGTGTCTCTATCATTCTATAAAGGCTGGGACAGCGCTAAGTCTTTATAACGCCGGGCATGTTGTATGTGGAGTCAGTTCTCCCCAGAGCCCTTCAAGAGCCAATACAAGCTTGGAGTCTCTTCAGAGCAGGCAGCCTTCCACTGCTGGAGTCTGGGAGCAAAACACACACTGCGATGCCTGAGGAACTTTCTCGGTTGCAGTTGTCTGTCTGAAGAAGTGTCTTTAAGTGAAAAAAATTAACAGGCAGCAAGACACGTGAGCAGACCACCCGCATGGGGATGGAAAAGGCTGCTTGAAAGCAGGGCTGCTCCGCCTGCGCTGCACAGCAAGGCTGGTGCCCATTGGGGTGCCCAACACCAGCACCCCTGGGAGACAGTTGCCAGCAGCCTGAGCTCCCCCTGTCCTCCAGCGGGCAGGGAACGCTGCCGCAAGAGCCCTGCTGCCCCGTGCCCCACAGGGAGTCTGTGTGCTGCAAACACACCACGTCCACCTGCCTGCGTGCTTGGTGTGTGCCAGGCTGGGCAAAACTGCTTTGCAGAGCAGGAACGCCCTCCTGAGCAATTTAAGAAGTCAGTAGTTACAGTAAGCACCTTCCTCACCTTGCCAGCTGCCTTTCTGGGCTACAGCAAAAGCTTCAGCGTAACCCTCCGGTGAGCCCACACCCACTGGGTGCTGAGCAGGAGCGGTCCCTCCTCTCACACAGCGCAGGGAGCTCCCCTGAGCCCCCCTCACCGGCGTTCTGAGCTGCCTTGCTGATGTGCACAGCACCACCTACAGCCTTTTTTTAGTATATAAATGTTTTTATGTAGTTTGGATGTATTTTTAGTATCTACGTATTTTTTGGTACGCTGGGAATTAAATAAAGATTTCTGAAAACCCAACTAGTAACAGGCTGCTGGAGCACCACCTCGGAACATCAAACACCACAAAGATGGAAAACTTGAAGGACCCATGGTTACAGCCAACATGTTCAGCAGAACACCAAAGCTGATCAGAGAGGTTCTGTACAACAAAGAGGCAGCATTCACTCACACCAAAGACTCGTATATAGGCAAAAATTAGCAGTATGCAATTAAAATCACCCCACAAGTCCTGACATTTGTCATTCTACTCAAGAAATGTAATCCCCAGTTACATTTGTGGTACTATCACCTCATTCACCCACCCAATTGTCTGGGCCCAAACCCATAAGCAAGCACTAGGAAAGCTAAGCAGTGTCTGGATGTTTTGAAAAGACTTTTCCCAGAGGAGGAGGCAGAAGGGACTGAGATGCACATCTGTATTTCAGCATGCCTCTTCCTGGAAAAGATTTTTGCCTCTTACTGGAAAAGATTTTTGCCTCTTACTGGAAAAGATTTTGCCTCAACTGGTTCTTTGCATGGCATTTATTTTTTAAATCTTGCTACTACAAGCAGATCAAAGTTTTACTTCACCCACACTTCAACAGAATTTTCTTTCAAGTAAGGACAAGCAGTAGAAAGCAGGCAGCTCGCATCCATTCTGTTCATGTATCCACTCCCACTCTGCTTTCCTCTGATCCACCTCAGAAACTTCTCTCGCTTTTGTCCCTCGTTACACTGAAATCTGTCTGATTTAATGCAAAAAAAAAAAAAAAAAAAAAAAACATTCCTTTTTTTCC
>WBMW01003582.1:509991-540558 GCA_013396635.1 Penelope pileata
AAAAAACCTTCCTTCTTTTCTCCTAGAACCAGTGACACCCCAGCTCCCATCCAGCCACGCTTTCTGCATTTCTCCCTCCCAGCCCCTCCAGAGCCACGGCTCAGCAGCACCCACACCTGTGTCTCGGGTAACCTGCCCTAAGGGCTACCCAGCAGGTTAAAGAAATGGCACAATGTGAACCCCTGCCTCCTTTGTTCTCTTTTTTTCCCCGGGAGCCCTGTGCTGACACTTCACTTCCACCCACCACCTCTGACTCTTGACCATTTTTTTTCTCTTTTAAAGCAAATCTAAGGTAAGTCCTTCAGTTCCTTCCCAAGCAGAAAAATCTTTCACCACAGCCCAAGGAAGTGGCAGGCTGTGTCCCGCCACGTTCTTCTTGCAGCAGATCAGACAGTAACCACAGGCTGTTCTTTCTGTACTTCCCACTGTTGTCCAAAACACTGCAGCTTTTTAGCTACTGAACGTGCAGTCAGCAGCAGACCTTCACCACGACCCCAGTCCTGTGCTGCTCCTCTCCATCCTGCTTAGCTATCCTTACTGCAGCCCAGCGCCAGCCCCGCAGCCTTCCCGTCTGCCCCACACCAAGGCCGTGGCGTCTGCAGCCACATCATCTCAGTTACGTAAGCTCCTCTCGCATTTCCCCCTGTTGCCAAAACTCCTCAGCCAGGGGCACATCTCACTGCATCCCCTGTTCCGACTCCTTATCGGTCACAGCTCCTCTGTGGGTTTCCTGTTTCTCCCCGCAGGTTTCTCCCCCCAGGTTTCTCCCAGCTCACCGCAGGCGCTGACCGCAGCACGGGCTGAGCCTTACCTTGTTCTGGTTGGGGGGGAACTTCAGAAACCGCAGCACCACGCAGCGCTGCAGGGAGATGGAAAGAATAACATTTCGTTAGTACTTAAGGGCATCAAATGTTCCCAGTGAATCTCATCTGAACAGCACAGGTGTCCGTCCAGCTCCTCTGAGGGGTTACAAACAAACAAAGAAAAGCAAAACGGGTATTGTAAATGGTTACTTCCAAACTTTCAGAAAGTAGATGGCACGCTCGGACATATGCAGCAAGTTTTGTCTTAATAAAGCAAACAAACAACTTAATTTTCAATGTTTGTGTTACAAATTTTGTAACAAAAAAGCCCTTTGAATCCTCAGCTCTTACGTTTCAGAGCTCAGATGACAATATTTCAGAGGTGGACTCAGTGCCTTTCTCCTTCAGCTATTAAAACGCAGACTTTTACCACTGAAATCACCAAAAGTATCTTTCTCTCAGCAAAATCTTGCTGAATTTGTACTTGCTCAATACAGTCACTTTTTATATTAAAAGCAGATTCTGGCATAGTCTGGAGGAACCTGCGACCCCCCAGGCCTGGCAGCACGCAGCCTCAGCTGAGTCACTGAACAGCGGCTGCGCCAGGCCCTGCCTCCCCTGCTGCACTAACAACGTGGGGACAACCACGCTGGGCACCGCAATGGGTAAAGAGCAACAGCTGCTTCCTGAGCTGCCCCTCCGCCACCCAGGGCACCCCTCCCAGGCACGCCAAAAAGGACGGCATAAAGCAAGGAGCAGCACCCCAATTACCCGACAACAATAATGCAGACGCAAGGTCACAGTCACCCCTCAGGTTTACAGGATCTAAGCTTTTTCCCCACCAAATGACTGGTGTTTAAAATGACAACAAACCAAAATCCGTAGCACAGCAGCAGAGACAGGTACCGTATTTCTGGGCTGAAAGCTGTCTCCGGCCAAGTGCAGGCAAGCAGCAGTTACCTTTCACCACTAACGTGGAGAGACAGAGCACCGGGAGAGAAGCAAAACAGGCGATGAAGCCCCATCCAAAATATTACCAGAACAGACACGGGCAGTAACAGCGAAATCCAGAGGCAGCCCCTCCAGCATCCACAAAGCCTCAGGCCTGCAGAAACCTCACAGCTGATCTGCAGCTGGAAAGTGCTGCCAGGTGAAAGCGTTCTGCACTGTGATCCGCCTGCCCCTGCAGGAGCTGACCAGCAGCAGCTCCAGCACCAGCAGCCAGGCACGAGAAGCCATCCTGGCCAGCCGGGTCTGGCAGGTGCTGCGTTCTGACCCACAGAAGCACAGCTCAGCCCCAACGGGCCACGTGCTCTGTGCACACAGCCTGCTGTTAGTGCAGCATCACCTGCTCTGATCCCCTGCCTTAAATATTCACAGACAAGTGGATCAGTGACAGGGTGATCTGAGCACCACTTCCTAATCAATTGGGGAACTTGATGCTGGAGTATTTCAAGGGTGCTGCTGATGTTCATTTATTCATCAGTTCCTGGCCAGCAAACTGCCCCGGCCGCCGCTGCAGGAAATCTCAGCTGTGTGTAACACGACTCGCTTCAGTACTGGTCATCAATAAATCGTTTCTGAAGATGCACACTAGGACAAAAGGACCAAAACTACAGAAGGCAACAGACGCTGCTTTTCTACAGACCAAGTGCAGGTGTGGAAAGGAGGCGGAACAGAGCTCAAACAAAACTTCTCAGGCACAGAAGCATTTCAACCAGTCACCATCACCTTCACCCTGCTTTAGGCTGCAAGGGACTCGAGTAACTGAGCCAGCTCTAAGAAGAGATAGTGATCATAAAACATTTCTGTCGGGGAAATGTTCATTAGTTTCCATCCCTGCGTGCAGTTTGCTGCACACACACAGCGGGACGGCACAGAGCTCAGCCCACGAGGCAGCAAAGATGCCGGCGGGCTGAGCACCACCGCCACTGCTATGCAGTCCCCATTCCTCGTGCTGCTGCTGCACTGATCCATTCGGCTGATTCCTGGAAACACCGTGGGCGGCTGTTGCCATGAGGCTCTTTGTTATCTCAAATGCTTTAGGTTTATATTTACACACTGAACAAAGATGCAGCAAGGGGCCAAACGCAGAGAGCGGATTTCCCAGGAGCTGCTCCCTACTCCCCAGCACCCCGAGGAGCAGATCAAGCAGGGAACGAAGTGGCCCAAACTTCATTCCCTCGATGCGTTCCTGCAAGGCCTCACATTGCTGAAGGATGCTTCCACTGACACACCGTGACCACAGCGTTACGTTGAGTCACAGTCCCACATGGAGGGGAAGGTGGACAGACAGATGGACAGAGAGGCAGACAGATGGACGGGGAGCCCAGCAGCCAGGCCTCTTTCTCTGACCGTGTGCTCAGCGTTCAGTTAGCAACAAGAGACGAAGAAAAGCCATTGGAATGTCACAGAGGGCTGCCCTTACTCTCCAAATAAAGAATCTAAGCATTCTTCAGCACCCCGCCGTGAAACACTTGTTTGTTAAATTGTTGCTGAAAATTGAGCTCGCCAAGGAAGAGACAAGAGGCTGTGCATTTTCCTTTTACTTGACCACCTCAGCTCACAGGGTTTTACAGCAGGCTTCCAAGTGAGCCAACGGAGGATTCCCCCTGTCCAAACAACGCCTGGGAACAGCGCTTCAGCTCCTGCCTTTCCAACCAAGCAGACTCACATCATCTGTTATTTCTTCACCATTGTTCCAAACAGCACGCGCTGAGCATTTCTGTGCAGAGGCAAAACATTACTCCAGTATCTAGAAAAGACTCTTACCTAGGAGATCACCAGCTTGCATTCACACACCCAAGATCTTCTGGCAGAAACTGAAGCACTTTGGGAAGCAAAACGTTACTCCCCTCTCTGCTCAAGTCCGCTGTCAATATATTTATGTTAGAAAGCCATGTGATACACAAGCACAACAATTAGCCCAGATTTGTTTTAAAGTTGTCTGTATAAAAATCATGAGCTTCCAGTTGTAAAACACGGGGGGAAAAAGTCTGGTGCCAACCGTCTCCCTGTAATTAACGCTATCCTACTTGCTGCAATCAATTCACACACCACTGCCCTCCACTCCTTAAGGAGATGACGTGAAGCTGTACCTGAGAAGGTTGCTGAATTTCTTTACACAGGAAAAACTGGCTGTTTCATTCAGTGTCTTTTCCTCAATCCAAAAAGCTGTCGAGAACTTAACCCAACACAGGTCCATGTGCCAACCCTTCCATCACCACTGTCATTATTCAGGGCAACTTCATCACAGCAGATTTCCAAAAGCAAACAGGCACTACACCAACAGAAAGCGCATTCTGTGGGGACTGCAGTCAAAGGCACTGGGGTTAAATCACACAGAACTGCCATTCAAGCCCTGCTTGAAGTTACTGATATCCAAATACTAATTAATGACATTTTCAAAGGCATTAAGTATGAACTGTGGACCTATTTTGCTCCTGCTGAGCTCCTTCTGCAGTAGAACATTAGACCTGCGTGCAGGGCATGCCAACAATATAAGTTATTCTGACATTTTCTATTCGACATTTACAGCCCCTAGGGCTCTAACTCTACTGTGAGGGATCTGAACAGAAAACAATGGTTTTGCAGCCAGAGTGACCAAGGGAGGGAAGCAGATGGGCAAAGAGGTGTCAGAAAAGACAGCTGCACGAAGTTCCTTCCTCTGAGAACTAACAAAACTCAGTGAAAATGTGCTTCCATGCTGCCCAGGCACTCCCAGAGCTCACCTTCACGATGCTCAGCTGATGACTTTATAAAGGTCTCCTCACCCAGGGGCCAGTGTGCTGTGCTGGGCAGGGTGCAGAGGCTCGGGAGATGGACACCAGCTAAGCACTGGAAAACTCTGCAGCTTCTGAATGTGGAATACACAGTAATGTTGTATAAAAGTGTAAGTTTTCCAGCTCAGTTCTGTATAACAGCACAAAACAAAATGAGGAAAGCGACATTTCCTGCCACTGCGGAGGAAGTTTAGCAATTGCTCACACAAAGCGCAAGGAAGCATTTACAAACTGAACAATGCTCTTCTATTTGGCACAGGAGCCCCTGAAGAACAATCTTGTGATTTCTTTCTATGAATACAGAATTTCTGGCCCAGCCCTTGACACCAGCCAGTATTTTAAGCCATTATGTGGAAGCAAACACCGCTGCGACGCTGGCTGTCCGCAGCACAGAGCTCACGAGTTGCACCAGGCACCCATCACCCCTTTTTTTTCCTGTTTGGTTACCACCTAGATCCCCATGACAGCACAGCAGCAACTCAGGTTTCACTTCACAGCTACGCTTTCCATAATCTGGCAACGTGCAGGCGGTACCAATTCCAGAAGAATGTTACGAATCTGCACGAGCCATGAGTGAGAGGGAAACGTTTGTCCTTCAGCTAAGCCACCTGATCCCTGTACCTGAAAGGACAGCAAGCGATACGCCCACTGGGGCCACGCACCAGGAGGAGAGCACAGCAGGAACAGCCCCTGGAGCTCAGCACACACCGCTGCGGTCTGGGAAACGCAGCCACGGCCCTGACGCACTGCTAAGGAGAAACGTCATCCTGAACACCTGACAGTGTATCAAATCTCTCAGTCCCCTGTGAAAACAGGTGAGCTCTACAAGCAGGAACACAAAAACACGCCCTGAGCTCCTTCCTTTGAACTGCTCCAGATCCCCGCGATCAGCGAGGCTTTGCAGCGCAGATGGCGACACGCAGCTGCCTCGGCAGCGTCTGCTGCGCTGGAGAAACAAGGCATCCCAGGGCAGCATCAGCAGGAGAGGAAGAAAGAAAAAGTCCAAGCAGTAAGAGAATTAGAATGAAGAAATAAAATGGAGAGCTGAGACAAGCTGTTAATTCCAAGCATCCTGACACCTCCATAGCTCAGCTCGAAGAAACCCAAACAAGCGTTGAGCAACCGTTCAACAGTGTCCTAGTTCCTTCCTGAGCAAAACCAGGAGGTGAGAACGTGGTTATTGTGTATCTCCAAAATCATACACCAAGGAAACATCCCACTGAGAGGGTGGAGGGGAGGAAGGACCTGGAGGAGCAAACAGCACAGGTGATTGCACTGAGCACTCCCACGCAGCTCGTGGGTCACCTCCGTTATTGCCCCCAGCAGCACCCAGCAGGTTATTTACAACCAACAAAAAAGTGGCTTTCACATGAAGCCTTGATCTTGTTAATTTTAGGAAACCCATTCATCAAGCTCAAGCTAGCATGGAAACCAAACAAAAAAAAAAACAAGGTACCTCCCTCCTGAGCTTGTATGCAGAACTGGGACTCACTTTGTATCTCCACTGCATAGGACCTTCAGCATTCTCAAAAGTCATTAAAAAAAAAAAGAGAGAGAAAGAAAAACACAAACTAGATGTCGAATGTCCAAAGAATGCCACCAGAGGACAAGTCTGCCCCAACACTCTCTATTATGAGCACAGTAGGAAGATGTCTCTGAAAAACATAACCTGAGATAAAAGATGAGTGGCAGAGCTGCTGCTACCGTGCAGGTATCACCGCCACGTCCCTGTACAACACCAGAGCAGAGGTTCTCACTGGCTCTGCCCTTGTGTTCTTTCTCCTCTCTTCGTTGGCTTTCCCGAGCTGGCATCACCTTCCCTTTCTCTTTAGGGAAGGTACAACAACTGCACTGCACTCACAGCATCCTTTCAGTGCAGAAACCTGGTAAAGCCAAAGATAAAGGAAATTTAACCACACTAGCACAATATGAAATCAAAATTCCATACAGACATTGACTCAAGTAGCTGTTTGGGGTCAAAAAAAAGAAAAAGATTGGCTGCTAATTCACAGAATTGGAAGAGCTTCCAACTTTTAATTCATCCGTTGCAGCTCTGTACTCGAGTAGAGTTGGTCCAATTGGTGACAATACCCCCTGTCACAGCTGTACCTGTTTAGCCAAAGAATCAAACACAAATACAAAAATATCTTCCTGTTTTGCAGTGGTCACAGACATGTGTTTAAGTATTAGTTACCCAAAGTTAACCCAAGGAAATGTACAGTTTCCTATAGGTTAGAGTGCAGCAGTGGAGCCTGAATTCCACCTGAGCTAGTAATTGCCTCCTATTCCCCAAAACTTAATGGCTGTTTACAGCAAGGTGCACATCTCTTCCCTTCTTTTCCCTGGGTGACACACCTTGATCACACACTTGGCTTCCCATCTGGATTTCACACAGCTGCTTGCTTCAGCAAACCTGGGCAGAAGCTCCTCTACTCACAAGCTCCTCTACTCACAATAAGTAAATACAATTTTAAAAAGTAATTACAAAGAGGATATAAGAAACAAAACAATATATTACTTGTACATATAGTAATCAATCTGTTTTTCTTGTCCTTCTTCTAAGCAGGCAAAGGGTGTGCAGCTGTGGTTTGTTTTGCTGGGCAGTTTGTGTCTAGATATGCACACCCCAAAACAGGGTCAAAGAAATGCCCTAAAACGTAGCAAAGCAAAACAGAAAACAGAAGAGATTCTACTGATCCTTAATTTCCACTAAATTTTATGGTGGAATCTTGGCCCAACTCACTCATATGGAAGTTTTCTTTTGTCAGAAAATTCCAACAGAACCAGAGGCAGAACTCCTCCCTATGTTACATCATGTAGCTTTGGTGAACCTTTTTGATACCTCTGGAGCATGAAATGTATCAGAAAAGAATTACCCTAGGTTTGAAAGTTAAGAAGAATCTCAAGAATACAAACATTTTCAAGTTCAAGTCTTACCAAAGCTGTTTCTTTCCTATTAGTCAAAATTCCACAAATGCAAGCTGCACCCCACCTCTTCCATCAACATCTTAGCATGAAAAAGCAAAGACACCGTAACTCAACCATGCTCTAATCAGTGCCAGGGTCAGAGAGGGCCACCACCAACAGCAACCCCAGCCAAAGACTGCAGAATCTCTCTGCTGTTTATACCTGCAAGGAACACCAACTGGTTTTTCTGTATGTTTTGCCCTAGCTGAAAACTTCTTAGATACAAGAATCAGCAGTCTGTTCTTTATTTCTTTCAGGTCAAGACATTCATAAATGTTAATTCATTATTCCACAGACATTAAGAAAAAAGAAACCCACTTACAGCCAGGGATCTGGAATTCCCCAGGAATGACTTGGAAGTTTTGGGGGCAATACTTTACTTACACTGATTTCGAGACAACGAAAGCGATTCAGCCAACTCCACACAGAAAAACAATGTGATGAGAGGGAAGAAGAAACAGGTTCTTGAACTTACAACGTGACCATCTGAAGAAGTGCCTAAAGATGATTCTCTCTGCAAGACGGCAATAACCATCAGCATCTCTTCTTTTTTCCAGACAAGACCAAATAGGAAAGCTGCAGCTAGCTACTAATTCTGCCCAGAAACTTTTCATTCTTTCAGCAAAAACCTCTGTGTCTAAACATACAATCCTGTTAATGGCTCTCTCTCCAAGTAAGTTTATTACAACCAAATATTTCAGTAAGATCAACTTGTGATTCTTCTTTAACACAAACAAACAAAACAAAAGCAAACAAATAGCAACAACAAAATAGAGGAAGGCTATTTCACACTTCAAAAGCAGTTCAAGGAACAACTACCCAGCCTGACTGGATGCCAAGCGCTGCCTCAGACGTAGAATAAATTTTATTTCATAGGGAACAAACCCAAATCAATCTCCCATATGCAGAAAGGGTCTTTCTGCACATACTTTGCAGCCATCACAATGCAGCTGCACTCACAGTACAGCAAAGATAAGCACCAAAATGCAGGGTACCCCTGTATCCTGTGCAGCCCCCTACAAAGCCACAACAGGGGCTGGGAAGGACAGCCATGAAAGCAGCACGGCTAACACTGCAGTAGCCTTCATTCTTATCCGTGTATCTTGAAGGCTTTTCTTAAAAAAATAAAAATAAAAAATCTCAAAGAAGAGGCAGATATTCACCTACTGCAAGCACCAACTTTAGGAATCTTCTGCAAGTCTGATCATCTGACGACTCCCTCAGTCTCCTCAGCTCTGCTTCATTTACCTTCCCCATCTGTCATCTCCAGTTTCTATTTAGGAAGCTCACATATGCTCTGGAGACAGTTCCCATACTTACTAACAAATCAAGTCCCTCACCAAACCCCATGGCTAGCTGGCAGAGCTGCAGGCACTCCAAGACAAGCAGCAGATTGCTACTAGCAGCCAAGGCACCTGCAGGTACACACACAGCCTCTTGCAAGCACACAGAGGCTCCTCTGGACTGTCTCACTGAATAAAAAATACGCTGGGAAAAAAAGCCTTTGCTTGTAGCACCTCCAAGCAGTCACTGTGAAACACAACGTCCAAAAATATTTTAAAAGGAAGTGTTGGATTACCATATAACCAACTGCAGTGAAGCACAGGAGGAACATATATACTTTATCTCATGAAGGGGCTTCAAGCAGGGTTTCAACAGTGAAAGGAAATAGAAGTCGTTACCTCTAGAGTCGCTTCTGCTACTTTATGAGAACAACAACTTCCCGAAGGCTTTATGAAACGAAGTGTCAGTGTCTCTGTGAGAGCAAACAGCTGATCAAGATGCAGAAGTACAAGAGGATTTCCAGCTCACTTCTGAAACACCTGATATCTCCACCTCAGAAAGAGCCAACAAACAGCTCACAGAGGGTAACTGCTTACGGAGAGGTAACTGCTGTGCTGCAGCCCCTCAGCACCCCCTCTATTGCTCAAGAGTAGAGTGGGGGAGGTAGGGAACAGTTCAGCCCTCTCTTCAAGTCAGAAGCCAACTGGATGCAGGAGCAATGCTCCAACAACATGCAGAGGATAAGAAGCATCCTTTCTAAACTGCCTGGCTGTAACAGTGTTGTAGTTTTTTTTTTGAGCACAGCACTTGATGCATCTCTGAGACAGCAACTCCAACAAGTAACCAGAGGACTCCCTGCATGGCACAGCATGGCAAACTATTCGAAGAGGATACTATGATTCAGTGAAATCCTCAACATTGCAACACGTTGACAATGACCACACAGATACTGACTGAATGAACTTTCAGGTTCTGTGTACTTCAGAGGTCAGTCTGAACCTATCAGGTGCTGCCTCCCCAAACCAATGGAGTTGCCAGTTCTGTCTCCCTCTGAAATCAACGACATAGAGGAGATGTCTAGGTTCATTTTCCAGCAGAAGCATTTCATCAGGCTACAAAATCATACAAAGCCTTTTTGACCACAATTCAATTTCAATCTGGATGAAGTTAATCACAACTATAATAAAAACCAACGGGAAAAGCTTCATCACCAGCCAATTCTGTCCCATTACATTCTGTGTCTCCCAGAATTCGATTCGTAAGAATTTAAACTACAAACCACGTTCCACAGAACACCAACAGCTGACTGTCAGACAAACCTTTGTCTACAGGCCACCATCCAAAGGCACTGGAAAAAAGTTTGCTGGTTGCTTGCATCTAGGCTTATCAGCTCACCACTGGCAGGGCTGTTTGTTGGCCACGTGACTTTCCTACGATCAAGTTCTTAATTTTGGCACCACACTAACTTTGGATTAACGGCACGTTATATTCATGTCTTAAGGACACTGGGGATGGGAGAAACCAAAGACATAAACAAAGGCTTAAAGAGAGCAGAGCAGCACGGGCTGGTGCGTGCCTCCCTCTTCTCAGCCTTCCCCTGCACGCCGGGCACACTCCACACAAGCAGCAATAAGAGCATGCACCCAGGCTGCCTGCTCCCCCTGAGCTGAACGCTGCGGGCTCGGTACACGAGCTCACAGAGAACCTGGCACCAGCACTTCGGAGAACAGCCCCGAGGGCAGGAGATGAAGCAAAGCTCCCTGGAGCTGAGTTCACAAAGGCCAAGGAAGCCTGAGCCATCTTCTCCAGAGGGACAGGGGATGTTTCAGGTTGTTGCAGTTGCTTGGTTCAGTTCAGTTGGTTTGTTTTCCCAGCTCCTCAGATCCCCCAGAAGTAAGGAAGTCGGAGGTTCAGACCCATGCAGCTAGGGACCACCTTACTTCCCACATTCCAAAATACAACGCATGAAAAGGGACAACACTGAAACAGCAAGCACACATACACCCCCACCCTGCCCCCAGCTAAACCCCAGCTCAGCACCCATCTGCATCTCCCCCATCGCAGCCAAACCACTGTCCCTCCCACCCACCTCAGTGCACAAGAACCGTGGACTGAAGGCATACAGAACGAACACAGAGTGAAATAAAATTCACTATCTTCGTGCTGCTGCTGCTCTGTTCCCAGAAACCTGAGAAAAACCAACATGGGATCACAAGAGCGATGATTAATCACGCAAGCATGTCCTGTTTGTAAGAGGCACCACGTAACAACCCGTATCTAAACGCTGCTCCAGGTGCTCCAGTTTCACGGGAGGTCACCAGGAGCAGACACAAAGCTGTGAGCTGTGAGCTCCACCGGGTCAGAGCTGGCTGGACAGGGAAAGTGTTTTACTTTCGCTGCATCCCAAAGTTTCAGCTTCTGTTAAAAAAAAAAAAAAAAAAAGAACTGACGCTCAGCAGGGCTCCGGCCTCTGGCAGCCTTCCTCAGTTTCCACATCTTCAAAGATATGACCGTTGCATCACCACGAAGCCATGACGTGCGCCGGTTCCCATTGTTCGAGGACTGTTTGTAAGCTGCCTTTCTCCGAGCCAAAATTCAGACAGGAACAAAACCGTGCACCTTGCTCTTGTGGGAAGAACATCTGTTCAAAAACGTTTTATACGAGGAGAAAGGAGAAACAAGAGCCACAGAAGTGCCCCTCCTGAAGTCCGGGGAGGGCCGCACGGTTTCCAGCACTTTCTCGGAGGTGATGTTTGATAGCATCGCTTACACCTAACGCATCTGTTCTGGATTACGAACGCGCACCCCCAGAACGCAGCGCTCCCCGTCATTCCTTCGGACGTTATTAAAGCAGAAGAGCACACAACGGTCTCCAGGCTCGCACGTTTCCCACTCGCACAGACCCGCACCCCCGCNGCCGCCATCTTTGCGCCGGGCAGCCCCGCCCGCCGCCATCATTGAGCGGGGCAGAACCCCGCGGCCCTGGGGCCCCGACGCCCACTGCAGCCCATACACGGCGGGGGTGGAAAAAAACATGTTCCCTTGGCCGCAGCAGCCCAGCCCAGAGTATATGAACAAACTCACCCCTGTAAGACACGTTACCCACATACCTGAACTGCCTCACACACACAGGGTTACGTTCCGGATTCCTTAATCCGGTCAGCTTCATCACTATGAGTTTTGGCCACACAAACAGAACTTTTCCTCCAGTCACCATTTAAAGTGATCCCTAGAGGCTCCCCAGGTTTTCCCTGTTCTCCCTCAGGAGGTGCTCCATGGCAGCGGCCCAGCTGACAGACACCTGCAGCGTGGCCTCACGCCATGAGCAGCTGCTACTGGGGCAGCAGCCAAACACGACCCTTACACAGCCCTTAAAAAGTCAAAGCAAAGAAAAGTTGGGTTTTTTTGTACGTTTTTTAAAGGAAAGTTGTGGACAGAAAGCATTTTCATAAAACCCGCATGGGTCTGCCATCCGTCATTGATTTCTTTGTGTTGTAGCTTGTGTTTTGTTTGTTTAAACAACCTGATTTCACTAGAATTTCGTTTAAACACAATGTATCTTTCAACATATGCTTCCTTTTTGCAACATGAGGATTGATACACACTTGTCCCTTTTATTTAACAGCATTCAATAAACTTATACGTGGAAAAAGAAACGTGAACGCCTGACTCCTTTGGCCATTTAATAAAGACAAAAGTAATGTCGAAGGAATATTCAAAGTATGTTTATCACCTTCTGTGTTTGCCAGGTTTATGTCGTGCAATAACAAAGGGACATATAAAGCAAAAAACCTTACTCTACTATCCCAGCTTATCAAAAAGGGTCATAGAGAAATTCTCACTCAAGATTACGTACAAGACTTTAATGGAAGCATTATATCACAATTCGCTGTGCTTTAGGGACACTGGATGTGAACGCTTACTGGGCTTACATGAAGCTTACATGAAGACAGACATAACATTCTCAATATATTGACTTCTGGTGGTAGAAGTAATTTGTCTTAATTTTAAAGAAATTCCAGCATTGCAAATGGATCCCTTTTCTATTTTCATGCCTCTAAAAAGTATAGAGGTAGTATATGGAAAAATGAAGTAGTAGTTCTGAGTGCAAGAACAAAACAATAATAATGGTGAATAAGACAGAACACCCCAGTTTTGATGTAAGCCTCTTCCTCCTGCATTCCGTGGTGCAGAATTTCCACATTGCAGGGATATTCTGAAAACGCATTGGTGAAACTTTGAAACTGGAGGGACAACTTAACTATTTATTATTTCTCTCTACATTATTAGTTTTTAGGTATTACTTATTTTAGATATTATCTACAATGTGCTCAAGCTGAAATATCTTAAGCATCTGTGCTTGACACTGAAGTGCTGCTTACCTGGAATTTCCCCAGCATAGCTTTGTCGTGTGGTGTAACTGCAGCTTGAGCAGACATACCTGGGTTAGTTTAATTAGCTACCTTGGGGACTGCTAGCACAGGGCTCAGACAGCTTCCAAACTACTCTGAGGGCCTCAGCAGATAATCAGGTGTTTTGTGGTATTTCAGTATGCAAATAAGCTGCTTTAGAACTGCACCAGGAATGTGCAGGGTAATCATACCTCCAGCTCCACGGCTCCCACTTAATCCCCGCGCCATTTTCTGTTTGGAAGCCTCAGGAGAGCAAACACTCTAACTGCACCAGGTGGCTACACAGAGCTTTGTGTCACAAATCATAGTGCTGGGGATCCAACACTGTTGGGGAATAATAAAACACTGCTAGGTAATGTTAGTCAAACAGATCTGCAACTAGGAGAAAACAGCTTTCCTGCTTCTTTACGTGAAGGCAAACCATATATGAACTAATATAAAATTTCTTCCTACCCTATCACCTATCATCCCATGCTGGTAATGCTATTTCTTTTTTTTTCTTCAAATTTGATTACAACTAAGGCACTGACCACTGACTTCATATCTTCAGTTTATTCATCTCGGCTCCCCTGGGCCATTCCCAGCACACAGACCATCCTCAGCCAAAGCTCACCAAAACAGGACTTCATCAGCAGGCTTCAGCTCTCAAGTTTTGCCGTGTCCTTTTCCCAGGCATGCTGCAGAACTGTCAACAGTGGACTCTCACATATGCAGTATTTTACAGGTTGTCAGTTTACCAAAGAATGAGAGAAAAAGAAAAGGTTCACTGGTCTTACTTATTCTGAGGCAGAGAACTAAAGACAAAAACAGGCAAGTGTTTTGTGTTAGTATTCTGATGGCTAAGAAAAGTTCATTAATGCAGAAGTGAGGAAAAGAAAGCATTGCCTGAGACTCAGAATAAAATCAGATGCCAGCAATACATCTTGTAAGGTTGTAAGAAGGATTTTTACAAGAACAGTTGCATCTGAGTTTCCCAGGTCACTAAAATGTTTCCATAAAGAAAGGTTTCAAGGTTTTGTTATTTCTGAGAAAGAATAAACACAACACAGAAGATCCTGTCCTAGACCTAGAAGTGCCTGCCTGGAGAAATCACATTTGAAAATCAGAAGTTCCAGGCAATAAGTCCAAGAATATTGAATGGCCACGGTATTACTAAAATGAAGCTGTGCTACAATGCTATTATATATATATATATTAAATCTAATGCACCATTTTCAGTTTTCAAAAGATGCAGTTATGTTCCACGAAGATTATCCAAGAGTTTTATCCTACACTCAACCCATCAAAAATGGACTATACTTATGTAACTCACACCTCATCACAGTTTTAAAGCTTTGCCATTTTTCTATTATCAGGATTACACTGCTGCATAATCTCCATGCCTCATTTTCTTCTTGAATCCGTGATTTATTTATGTAATTTCATGCATATACTAGAAGTCCAGGGAACCTCTTGCTTCAGTTATCATGTCACCATCTCTCAAACTGAGCAGCACTGGAAAAAAATAGAAAATGACTGTAATGCATAGTTTGATGGCTTTTTTAAAAGCTTATATGGTACTTCAAACCACAATAAAATATTTTAGTAGCTAAGAAAGTCAATGGCTTTGGGAATAGGGCAGTAGAAAGGAAAAGGTGGCTTAAGGTGAAGGAAGGTAAAGGCATGTACATGTTGTTAACCAAAGAGCTTGCACAAGCACACCTAGCCATCAGTAACGGCAGATGGGAATAACTATTAAGAGGCTTAATTGCTACATAGGCTGATGAGGGAGGAAATGAAGTGAAAGACTCAGAGCACAAATAACTTCTCTGTATCATATATAGGATACCAAGAAACTGTTAAGACAGTATTTTCATACATAAGCAAGATCATTAAATACTGTTCTCCATGGATAGGAGTCCTGAATGCTCACAGAGGGGTAGGAGGGAACAAATTACCTGGGGGACACATCATGGTGAATTCTTGGGATGAGTACCAGCAAATAAATGGAAAAGGAGATCTACGTAGGAACTGCAGGAGGCCCTGACAGCAGAGCATTATGGTGAAACCCTAGCAGCTTTGGTAAGGTATTAAATCAGAACAGAACAAGACCGATCCCAGCTAAGCACCTCCTTAAAGTCTGTTCTTACAGCATTTAATCCTGCGGGTGAGGAAGGAAAGATGAAGGGATAAAGAGCTTGTAGCCGTTGCCTTGTACGCTCAGTGACACACCAGCAGCTGGAAAACAAATGCTCTTTACAGACAGAGGTGAGAGCAAAGTACAGGAGCAGACAACAGCCTGGCCTGAAGTCACAGAAGGAATATTTTGGAATATTTTCCATGCTTCTGCATCAGAGTAACATTTCTTATTGCAGCTACTTTGTGCTATACTACCAGCTCATGATCAAATCCTTGCAACAGAGCTGCCCTTGGGTAACACCTCCTGTCTGATACCGTGCACATTGCCTAACCTTGCATGCAGCCCTTGCGTCTCCTAATGGTTAAAGAAGGGGCCACCTTAAATTTCCATCTTCAAACAGAGAAGGGGATTCACCCATTTACCTAGTTCCTTCGGCTAAGCTGCTATTGTTCAGCTCTGTGAAAAAACCTTGAAGCCTTCTCAGCTAAAACGTCAGTTCCCTGAGCACAAGGGCTCCAGGAGATTAATCACCAAGTGACGTAAACCGGCCACACGTGTCAGTTCACACCCAGGAACACGGCACTGGGAGGCAACATCAGGAGGTGACACAGAAGGGCTGTGGAACAGTTCCTTTTGGGCCCTTGGACACACTGCTCTGTTCCCTGACACAGCTATCAAGTACCTTGACAGACAGAATGTCTCCAGTTCACAGACACATTTTTACTGGCTGTAGTGCAGTAATTGCTATATTCAAACAGCAGCATATAAAATGAGAGTGTTTGATTTTCATCCTTCCCAAACCAACTCCCCTTAAGGACCCAGTTAGATGAAAACCAATAAACAGGAGCTATAATCTCAAGAGACATTTTCTCCATGCCTTATAGCACAGTTTCTGTTATCTCCAATGTGTAAACACACACACAATGCAGTTTCACAAGCACAGAAGCTAACAAACACTCTGCTATCTCAAAAGGTCCCTTTGCAAACCTGGCCATACCCTCCCGTCCCCTCTTGGCATTGCTCTTAGCCCATATGGCAAGCTGGAGCAACTTACCCAACCAGTGGTCAAGTTTGGATGGATATATGTTTGTTTGTTTGTTTTAAATGATTACATTTTAGGGAACTCAAACCAGTATGACACTGCATAGCCATGTGAGCCCTCCAGCTATTATTAAAGGAAGGGAACACAACCAAAACCGTGGGGAGTGCAGGATTAGCCATTTTGTTGCAGCTCCGTTTCAGAGCAGATTAAGCTGGTTATGAAACTGTACTTTTAGCAGCACTGCAGAACCAGCGAGGTGAAGGTGCAGGGGCCCTTTCAAGGAAAGATGTTAAAAAAAAAAAAGCACAGAATGAAAAGATATTTCTGGGTGTGCTCTGAAAATGAGCAGTGAGCACATGAACAAAAGGAATGTCTTGGGAGAACAAACGGTTCCATTCATCGAGCAGCCCATGGGCTGCCATTGGGTTTCTTTCCCCTTGAAGAAAGAAAGGTATTAGATTGCTGGCATCGCTTTAGTGCCAGACCTACCCGTGTTCATCATCTGTGTTATCAGACTATCAGTGATAACACAGCCCACTTAGTTCCTGTATTGATTTGAAACAGCTATTCAGAAGGCAACAACCTGCAATTCTTTTAAGGTGGAGGATATTTATCAGGCGATTGTGAGATATTTCTGACGGAATGCCTGGCGAAGGCAAGGGTAAAACAATATCCTCTGCTTTTTTCTAATGAAAGTATTTCACTCGGAACAAAAGTATTTACATGAAAAATAAGTGTACATCTCACATCCTTCCCATATATTTCTAGGAAAAGTTGCTCAGAGAAAAACTATTCCTAACAGAGACAGGAAATCAAATACACCAAAATACAGGGAGATGTTCTAAATCTCTCAAGTGAAGACTTTTGAGGAATTGAATTTCAGATGCCAGAGCAAGCACAAACTCCTGACCAAGTTCTACATTTCCTGAACAGGAACAAGCCCCAGGAACAGTGCAGCCCTTCTCAAACGAGGCCCGGTGCCTTGGGAGGCACAAATCCATGCGGTATGAATGGACCAACCCCCAAAATATATCTTGATGTTCTATTTAATGATTGTTCTTAAACCTACTTAATTATGAATGAGGCAGAGTGCAGAGAAGACATTCATAAAATTGTGTTTGGAGATGGACTTTGAATTATAATTAAATTAAAATAATTATAATGAAATCCACCAATGTCAGAGTAAGAGAAACTGACAAATCTCAAGGCTATGGACGAACTGCAAGGTGGATGTGTTTGATAAACAAAACAAGCTACTGTATTTCTGTATTTCTACTTTCTTACTCTGCAGAAAGGAAGTGAAAGCCATGCACACAGCAGCTTGACCTACACTACTTCTTGGATGACTAGGAAGCAAAGCAGCTCTAAAAAAATTCTAAACTGGTATCAAACCCACCTATCAATATTTTGTCCAACAGCTTTTCTAGGGCTTTACAGCGTTGCAAAGTAGGTGTAATGGAAAACAGCCTCACCTACTGGTTGAGGAGATGCAGTCAGGTGCCTGCACACAGCTCGATAGCCCTCCTTCCTTGGTACCTCATAGGAAAACCCATCTTTTTTTTTCCCCTGCTGTTGCATTGTATGATACAGCAGCAGCTCAAATGTTTGCACATCATCCTCACATGATTGGAGAGACCCCTGATACTAAAAGGAAAAGCTCTGAATCTACCTCCTGATCATTAGTGTACACAGACAACATCCAGCGATTGCTCAGCACTTCCCCTTGTTGAGTTCTGCTTTGAGTTTCTCCCAGTTTTACTGGAGCTTCATGTTTCTGACCAGCTATTCCATGGGACTTCTTCCTTCAAACAAGTGTTTGACAGAGATTATTGCTGCCTTTTTGTTGTTGTTTTGTTTTTAAATTCATTTTCAACAACTGAAAAAAAGAGAAGAATGTGCTGTTTTATCTCACTAAAGGCAGGACTTTTAATAAAAAGTGCTGTCATATCTGTATAATGAAACAGTCACGGAATAGTGGGAAACAGAATGGGATAACAGGTCACCATGAAGTTAAGGATGTATCTTTTGTTGTCTTTTTAGCCTCAATTAGATTAATTTCTGAAATCCTGCTAAGGCACACACGTAATTTTAATGCTGACATAAACTAACTTCTTAGTAACTGACATCAGGAGCTCAGCATCCCTACAAAATTCATAAAAAAATAAAAACCAGTTATATACACTCCTACAACACCCCCTCACCTCCTCTGCAGGCTCTCCCCAGCCCCATGCATTGTGGTGACCTGGGAGCTGGGGCTGACGGGGTGCAGCGGTGAGGAGCTGCATCAGGACCCCTGCAGCTGCCTTTACTGCTGCTGAGTGCCTCGTGCACAGGTTTGCTTGCTTGCCAAGTCCAGGGGATGCTGGGCACAGGCACTCTCCAAACCCCAGCTTGGTCTGCTCATCCCATCACATCCCTGCAGTGTACTGGTCTAAAGTTACTGGTATTTCCAAATGAATCATTTGATTTTGCTGAAGTGAAGGCTTTAACGACTGTCGTTATTTCATTACCGTGATTGCGGAAAGCATTTCACAGAACACAGGGCACGGAAGGTTACTGATGTTCCCATGGCTTCACAACTCCACACTTCCTCTAAATAGGACTGATCTGACTTTCAAAGGACGGATGGGTTCCAGGTCCTGTTCGAAGCAGAAGGCTCTGCATTCGCTTAGCGCTCTGGAAGTCAGGTCGTGCTATTTCAGTGCCTGTGCTCAGATGGGAGAGCTCAGATTTAGAGACGTACAGAGAGAGGTTAAAAGTAGATGGAAACAAACAAAAAACTTCAATAGGAATGAGCGAGCAGATGGTAGTTATAGAGATGCACTTAAAGTGCAAGAAAATGAAACTGAAGCAAATAAAGCAGAACGAGGAATGTGCAGAATATCAAAGACTATAACCCTGAGCTGTTATTTCCACGTGCAAACTGCATCTCAGAAATCACTGCTAGAACACCATGCATTACAGTGTGAAAAACTGTACCATGGCTAACGGGGCGATTAGCCATCAATTATTCAAAACCAAACCAAAACCCCAGCATAATCCCCACTGCTCTGTTCTCTGCATGCACATTCACCTCCCAGGACACTCAGAGAGGTGTTACAAAAACTGACTGGAAGATCCTCATGCAAGGATCACTCAGGGGCATAAAGACATGGATCTTTACTTCCATACTTTTAGCTTTCTCCCAAACGTACTCCTTCCAGTTCCTGGCCATTGCCCAAGGACCCTGCTGAGTTTTGAGAAATCCAATTTTCCTGGTCGGTTTCATTCCCCACTCCCTCCTCACCCACCCACGAGCATCATTCTGCCCACGTAGCTCTTTCTTTCAGATTGACAACACCGTGTTTCAGCTGCACGCCGAGTAATTCTGCTTATACGTTATTACTTTCTAGAAACAAGAGACCATTGAGCACAGTGACAAAGAGCTGCTTGAACGAAAAACCAAACGAAACCAGCCACATGGGTTAATCAGGAATTTTATCCTCCCAACAATGGATTTTAGAAGTGATGCTTTGGTTCATAACCAACGATGCCTTACCTGATAACCAGGAAGGAACAACAATTTTCCTTTCTGCTGGAGTACACTATATTGCTGTGTTGTATTTCAGAAGGATGGTATGATGTGGCTTTTTGGTATCTTTCCCATTTATATGACTTCAGTCATTCTGGGTCCATTTGATGATAACAGTACAAATAAGCTATAGTAAACTATGTGCATAGCAAAATGATACTGTAAGAAAAAATGAACAACGCTGTGAAGACTTCCCCCCCTCCCTTGGTAACTGTTGCCCTGCATTCTTTCACAGAGCATTTTCTTCATATTTCAGTATGGAACAGTCTAATAAAATACAGAAATCTCAACCAGAGATGAAACTGAAGGATATTTCCATAACCATTGCTTTAACAGCACCGCTTAGGGCACTGTTAGAAGAGCAGGTGTTTTTCAGAGCTTCTAGAGAAAATGGCTTAATAAATCTGAAGCAGAACGATCGTTTCATTCAATTCTGCTAATTCAATTTATCCCAGTGGCAGAGCACAGATGAGCCAAAGGCGCACTTCAGGACAAGCACTGCAAGTGCTGGCTGTCCCCTGCTCTCAGCAAGAGGCTCTGCAGCTCTGTGAAGCCAGGCTGCTGGGACAGGACGTGCCCACCGCACAAGGGCACACAACCAACCCCTTCTGCTGCCCTTTGACGGCCCAAAGCAGCAGCAGAATAACAGGTTCTTCTCTGCAGCAGCAGAGGATGTGGAAAACAGAGCTCAAACACACCTTCTGTGTTCATTTACTTCACCCATAGCTCTTCACAGATCCGTTGAGAGGTACTCTCTACCAATAAATGCAGTCACTCAAGTTCAGCGTTCTTTGAACCAAACCATACAGGCAACATAAAGTAATAGTTTACTTAATTTGGGAGTTAAATTTTTTAAATGGCTGTGCTTTTGTCTAGATCATCATCTGCTGTCCTTAGAGATCAAGGGATGCACGGAACCCAGCAAAACAGCCCTAGGTAACAAAAGTCATTCAAACACTTCTTTTTGCAAGAGAAATCAGAGAAAAGAGGAAGGGGAGAATCCACTTCTCTGTCCCTACATGAGATCAGCTGCACTTCCATCCTTCCTGACAGGCATTTTTGCCTCATCTGCTCCCAGAAAGCACTCACGGGTGGAAATTCCAGGGATACATTCCAGTGCAGAGCTATGCTGAGCTGATGTCTAATCTCAATCTACACTGCTGCAATAAATACCCATTCTTTCTCTTGCCAAGTAACCACGCATAAAAGGAACATTTCCCATTCCAAATATTTATCCCCCCCCCAAAAAGCTGCATTTTCTGCCTATAGTTTGACTTCCCCATCTCAGAGAACAAAACGCAGATTCTGCAGATTTCCAAAGCAGGAGACATTTGCAGAGTTATGAAGTTGCTTAACGGCCATTCTGATAAACAAACCCACATCCTTAAGCTGATTCAAACACAGGATATTCACAACATTTTCAGAAGACAGGCTTGTCCACGTGCGTATTAGGAGCACGTTATGTGGCAGCAAACATCACGAGCATCATTCTGTGCTTTTAGACCTCACAGCTAGAGCATCAATTGCCTTGTCTAGCTATCAGATTTTCAGGCACGCTCCTGTATTACTGCCAACGTAGAACACCTGTTTGATTTCACAGACATTTCAACTCCAGAGGAAATGCAGAACTAGGAACTTTGCTTCTAACAAATATTTGCTTTGGTCAAAGTAAACATTCGGCTGCTGCCAGTTTCCTAAAGCAATCATTTCTAACACAAACACCTACAGTAGAAGTGTTACTGATGAAACTTTTAAATAAAAACAAATGCATAAGACCCCTTTTACATGGAGGGAGAGACCATGCAATGATGTGAGAGAAGGAACATCTCTCACATGTGCTTTATTCTGCCTTTTACATGGAGATGTCCACAAAGGCATCAGCTGGATTACATAAAAACAGCACAGAATAACCCTCTTTGGGCCCTCCTGCAAGGAGTACACACAAGGATATAGACAATAATAAAGCACGAAGATGGGACAAAACATTTCTCTAACACTTAATAGTTAAAAAGTAAGCTCTGCTTCGTCTTGGTATAAAAGGGGCAAACTCCTTTAGATTCTGTACACATTTTTCATTAGCAAATGACTGGCCTGTAAATGGTAACTCTTTACATGTTCTGTATAACAGATCACCTCTCTAGGTGATAGACCTCCCATGCCTCAGGGAAAATATTCAACTGTTACTGAAAAGTGTTGGTGGGACAAGACAAAAGCCATCACTGATGTGATGCAGAAAGAAAGGAAATACACACAGAACCCCATTTTGCTTACAGACACGTGAATTCAGACATGGAAACAGCACTCGAAATTGGGAGGGGGAGATGCAAACAAGTCCATCAAATGGCAACTAAAGACTTAAACAATACTTGTGGTAAAGAATTAAATGGGAAATTAAGCATAAAGCTCAACGCAAAAGTCAATTATATTACAAACATCTTTCAGACTGAGAAAAAGATCAAAGGATGTATTTTAGGGATATTAATTCACCAGAGGCTTTAGGTAAGTAGAAGAATAGTCGTAGATGCAGGCATAAGGCTTAGATGCTGTTGCTGAAAAGGGAATTCCAGTTTTAATTTGTTTAGTTAGGTGTTTGAAGCAGTGGAATAACATGGCCATGATGAACTGTGAATTTAGTAATGAGTTCACAGGCCACACTAGATATATGTTACAAAAACACGACAACATGGGATTGTTTATCACGAGATTTTCACAGGGGTAGCAAATCTTTGGAAAATCTGATCTTCAGAAATATTGAATTAAATCATCAAAGGAAACACTGGTTCTAAAAAAAAAAAAAANTCTAAAACACATCAGCAGAAGATACAGGAACCAAGTGTATATGGCTTTTTAGAACCCTATCTAACAGGCTACGTAAGTTATCCCACAGCTTCTTCCAAAACCATAATTGTGTCTCCCCACTTAGCTAAGAAAGCTGACAGGAGATCTCAGCATTCTCAGTTATGAGTCCCTGTGAAGTGACAGTGGAACAGGTCGCTCTCTTTCTAAGAGTAACTTGCAGGCTATTGAAAAATATGATTGCAGCTAAGGACAGAACACAGAAACATTGAGGTGTGGTGTTACACTCTCCAACCCGGTACGAAAACAAAAGAGCTGCAAAAGGGTGGAAAAAACGTCTCAAAAGCTCAGGATTAATCTTCCCTTCTTAATCCCATGCTGGTTGCTGCTCTGTTCATCGCCGAGACGCGGTGGCTGCCAACAAACCAGCATGAATCTCCTCTCATTTCATGCTGATGCAGAGGGTTAGCAGATTTCAGGAAAAAAATTCATTTCATGACGTAAATGACAAAACCCAGAAAGGTAACAAGGAAGAGAAAAACAAGAAGTCTTGTATGTGCTTTCCTTGGGATTTCTAAGGAAGCAAACTGAATTGGATACACAGCCTCCTGGGGATCAGAGACCAAGAGAAGACCTTTAACTTCAGCAGACGTTGGTTTCCAGACTTGTTGCAGTTTTCACTCCATGAAGCACACAGTTACCAGCATTTTAGATCATATTTAGAAAAAGAGTCAATGTTAAAGGCTCGTGGGGAAACAGACAAACACCTGTTTATTTCAGAAAACACACAGCTTTTCCTGGTGTACCATTAAACATGGGAATAAGTCTTCTGACTTCTTAGGGAAGCAAAAATCTCTTAACGTGTAGCAATGAGTCACCAAAGAAATCTGAAGACTGTCAGAGACAGTAGCCAAAAACATCCATGAAAATCCTAGCTATAAAAATTAAGTGTTCCCTTAACATTGTGGTTCTTGGCACTAAATTAATTTTGTTTAGCAAAACCTCCATCCTATTTAATTCCACATTAAACGTTCAGCACCACTAACTTCAAGTGCATACTTAATCACCACTGAACATGTTTAATTGCTGTTGACCAAGGTCTCACTATGCATGCTTCAACCTCTTGAAAACTAGCTCACAATCCACATTGGAATACTCAGTGATTTTGGTTTCAGTACCAGCCCATTCCATCACAGGGCAAAAAGGACAAGATGATGCTCTCCCAGCCCACTTGTACCTGCTGCCTCTCCCCAGAATACCAGAAAAATCCCTTGACAAAACCCTTCCATCAACCTTCAGCGTGCAGCCAAGTGAGAAATGCGTCTGATAACCTCTAGTACATCCACAGCAAACCACCGTAGCTCTTAAAAGAAAGGATCCAGATCAGCAACATTGCTTTGAGCACTGAATGAAATCTTACTGCATACATTAGAACAATTCTGCTCTGCCTTCCTAAGGACACATGATAATCCAAACTCACAGAGCCAGAGAAAGCAAGTCTAAGGGGACAGCTGTTGTTGTGATCTATTCCAAGATTTCAAGAAGCCATTACAATTTAAATTCTTCTTCTTCAGCCTTACATGGGCCTTTCTGCTGATCTAACCCTCAGGAAGCACATTTGCAACAGAAACAGCCACACAACCTTGTTTTGACGTTAATGATGCTGTACAAATTACATACAGGGGACTAGCACGAGGTGTAAGCTGCCATTCATTTCATACCTATCTAAAGGCTACTAACATTTCCATCTAAAACTGCTCTACACCAGGAGCACTCAGTATTTTACTTACCCATATTTAGCATGCAAAGTAAAGCCTAGGTCTTGCAATAACAAATAATTTGTATGTGTTTGTGAACAGCTAAGTGTTTATAAACAACAGGCAAGTGCCTTTCCCCCAGAGCCCCAGTGAAAGAGAGAGCTCCGTGCCGGCACAGTGCAGAATGGAGTCCAGTTGTTGGAGGACACAATGATCTTGCTTCTGTGCAGCACTCTCTGACCATCTGGAACTAATAGAGCAGCCCAAGAGTTTCAGTAGCATTTTCTGGTACAACCCAACCTTTTCCTCAGTTCCCTTGCTCCTCCAATCCTCTTTCATGTAGCAGAGATCTCCCAAATCATACTGTAGTCAGGAAAGCTTGACAGTAAGAATTGCTTTATGACACTGATTGTACTCGTTACCGCTGAACAACACATCAATGCAGTTAATAAGTTTGTGCTTTAGGAAGCTCAAATTCAAAGCTGCTGCATCACAGCATCTCCAAAGACTGTGTTTATGTTTACATATGCAATTTTCTTCTAAAAATATTTATTCCTGCTTCAAAGATGAACTCGCAGGCTGGGCAGATCGCCAGCATTACAAACTTTTCTGCTTCTCTAAGCTAGCCATGTACTTAACAAGAAAGCTCAGTCTGAAACATCACAGAACCATCCTGTGATGTAATTTTTCTTCTTCCTACTATAACAAGTCAACATTCCATTATCAGGATATATATTTGCTGCTTCCTTTCAGCAGCTCAGGGCTGGTTTGTTGTTCAGTGCAACTGGGAAAGATAAACGCCCATTCAGTGTTTGTTCAGAGTTTTCAGAACCACTGGGGAGAACAACTGATAGCCCCAGAGTTTCTTCTAACAACTCTACAAATATTACCAGCAGTAACACGAGGGCCAAGAGTTTAAGGATAAAAGCAAGCTTGTTGCACACCACCATGCCATCTGCCTTCTCATCGCTTCCTATCACTGCAGACATCTATCCAGTCACAGACTGCAAACAAGGGGCAGAGAAACCTCAGTGCAAAGCCACACACACCAGTAGTTGAAGACATGTTTCTAAAACATTTACACATATAAATACATAAAAATCTATATGAGAACATGAAATATTGTTCCCCCAAAAAGTCATCAAATTTGCAAGCTCAAGCTGTCAGTTTAGTTCTTAATGAAAGTTTGCCATAGCTTTATACTAGACAGCTGCACTTCGTTGTTACTGGAAAAAATAAAATCCCCAGCAAGAGGACACTACTCACAGCATAAAAGCTATCCAGAACAGTTCTGGTGCCACAAGAGAAAAATAACATAAGAAGCAGCTGTGGCAATGGAAGGTGCCAATGCTGCCATTCTCAATCTAGACCTCCCCATCAGCCCAGCCCTGCAAGCCTTCCACTCTGCCACCTCACCACCAGCTCCAGCCTGGAGGAACTGCACCAAGTCACAGTGATGAAGCACTGGTAACACATAACACAGCTGGGAAGATGAGGTCAGAGCTCTGCATCACTTCCCCGACCATACAAAGCCAACATACCTGGGTTATTAGCTTTCTTCAGATTTTGTTAGCTAATAAAATGACAAGAAAAATCCATAGGTAAGAAAAAAAAGCTATGCAAAAAGGAATGATCTTTAATGTAAGCTATCAATTAATTCTAATACTAAGATAAAGACAGTAAAGTTGCTGAAATGAGGCAAATATTGCCTATCTGTATTTGATAACACAGGCATCTTTGTACTATATGAGGATGATGGAATACTTTCAGTAGGTTTTAACTAAAACAGGTAATATCAAGATAATTGTTGTGCTTCTCCTTATAAAATTCTAACCACAAGATCCAGAAAGACACTTAAGAGAACTGGCTCAGGATATCTGTGGGACCTAGTGGCTATTTCCAATGAGTTCTGGAATACATAGAAAATTTCTCAAGAGTAGGTGTCCCAGTATAAAAAAAATAACTAATAATTGCAGGTGAGTTGGATCACTTTTAGTATAGAATTAATTCCCTTCATAATAAACTTCATTAGAAGCAAAACAACTTCATTAATACCAGTCAACATCGTTTATAAAGAGCTATCCTGCTCAAGTTCAGCCTTATTCTTTGTGTAACTGCAACAGGACGCACTACATAGGCTTTTCTAAGGCACTTCACCTAGAAAATAGCATTCTAAGCAAAATAAAAATACATAGCAAAGAACACATTAAGCAAATTAAAAATAGCTTCAGCAGAAAGTTAGCAATTATGTCAGCATTACATCTGAGTTAATTTTTTATTGTTCTTAGTCTTTTTAACCCTGTAAATAAAAAGCAGGCTGACCTCAATGAGGGTATAACGTCCAAGAAGCCACACTGAAAGGCTTTTTCATCCTGAAGGAATAAGGACGCCAACGCTTAGAAATTAAACTTAGGCCACACTTCCCATATGAACTAAGTACTTAACACTAAAGGTAATAAAATCTGAAATAAAGACAAAGAGCAGCCAGCACTCCCATTGCTTGACCTTTCCAGACCACAGCCACGCACCTCTCTGCTCTTCAGCTGCAAAGGTAGAGTCAGGGGTGCAGCAGACAGGAACTGCAGTACAGACGTGCTAAGATCATACGAACTAACAGGACCTGTCTCACATGGATTTTAGTTTACATTTCACAAGGACAAAGATAATTAAATAATCTTTGCAGCATGGGAATCTTTTGGAGAAACAGGCAAATGCATGCTTGTTCCTTCCTTTAGCTTTACTTACCCAGCAGGTAACTCGTCCTACAAACAGGCACCAGAACAAACATGATTCCTCCATACATTTTCACTGCTCCAAGAAGGTTGGCATACACTGATTCTCTGCAGAACCCAAATCATTCTGTTCTGAATCATGACTGAGCAGATGTGGTCAGTCTTGTGTAAGAAGAATATCATTTTAAGTACGATCAATTTTGCATTCTGCCATTGCAACGAAAAAGCTAAACTTTTTAAGGAAAATAAACAGTTTAATGTCACCTTCTTCCTCCAAACACCCTGGCTTTCTACCAAGAGCAATAATTGCATCAGGAATGCCTTTGTTTGTACTGTTTGGAGGCCTCTGATGGGATTTTCAAGCAGTAGAATGTAGTCCTGGATGGCACAAACTCTTATGGTGTATTTACTTGCAGCCCCAGTACTTGCCTCAGTGGGTTTTCTCCAAGCTTCTCGGTCCCCTCCAGCTGCTGGGCTGCACAGCAGCTTGAGCTCTGTGCCTGTAGCTACAGTCTGTGAAACTGACCTTGAATTACACTGACAAAAAACATCTTCTTTAATGATCAGCAACAAACTTGCAGAGCAGGCTCAAGCAAGCAGGGCACAGGGGTAGCAGAGACAAGATGTTATACACGACACACAAAACATCCCATGGAATGTGGTAGGGTTTACAAAGAAAAAAACAACAGAATACACCACGGCTGGCCTCCTCTTACACAGCAGGCAAGAAGAAAACATTTGAAAAAGTTACCATATCCTACTTCTTGTCTGTCAAACCACATCCAGTGTGTAGAAATCATGCCAGTGCCCTAGCTCACCTCTAACTCAACTTCCTTAAACATTTGCTGCTGGGTAGAGTCACTGTTCAGGCTGCGTTAATGTCGTGGGCAGCATGGCCAATTATCCTCCAAATGAAATTTATCCAAAGAGGGCACCTCTCCTTAGTAGATTTAAAGTTATTCTGTTCAATTAGCAACAAATGCATCAAATTTGACCCCTACGGGTCCTGAGGAAATAAATATTCAGTGCAGGTAAATCCATCAGAGAAAGAGGTGTTGGTAAGAAAATAAAGCAATGTCATGAGAACTGATTTTTCTATTTTGTATCACCAAAAAACAGTGTGCTGCCTTAAACACCCATTTCTTACTTAAAAAAAAAAACCCAGAAACTCATTTCTTGGAGTGACAAGCTAGAAACAATCAACTTTTACAAAGTTTTAACGACTAAGAATACGGCATTATGAGTTTTGTTCAGATTAAACAAAGACTACCAGACAAGGCTGTCTCCAAAACAAGGCAAACAGCAATCCAGGCAAACAGCAGTGAATAAGCCACAGCTTTTTGTAATGCAAAGAAAAAACCTCTTTATGCAAGCTGGAGTTCTAACCCTTTCCAGTCTGCCCAGGCTTGCCCCTTCTCTGTATGTTTTACCACGTTATTGACACAGTGCAAGATTTTTTTTTTTTTGCTGACATGCTCACACCAGACAAAGCTCCCTTTCATCAAGCACCCAACTCTGATCAGACACCAGGCTACCAGAAGACAGCCATGCTAGACACTGCCCAGCCTTCTATAGCCACGTTACAAGCCACAGCTTCTGACTCACAACAGATCTGTGGAACTGAATCCTGCACTGGACTATCAAGTCTCCACATAAACCAGAAACAAACTTTTGCTATTACAGTGAATCCACTGCTTTTTGATTCTTTTCCTGAACTTGCATGCACCTGGCACATGAGAAGCTGACAAAGGAGAATGAATCCAACCTCCAGAAATGGCAGCTCCTCCCCTTCCAGAAAAAGCAACAGTTGAATGATACATACCACCAGCCTCTCACTCTAGCTTTGCACATGGTTTTAAGCTGCAGTTTTAAGCACAAACTCCATCTCCCAGTGTATTCAGGAACACTTCTGCAGCAGATCAAGGGTTAGAAGAACACTTCTGCTTCCATTCAGTTTCATACAGCACACACTGAGAACCACACAGCTAAGCAAGCTTCACCAGTACTGAGCATGTTGCAGCAATCTGAAAGAAAGGTGAATATTCAGAGCTTCATCTTCCCAAAGGCAGCTGTAATGGTCAGAAAGAGCCACAGAAAGCTCTAAGAGCAACATCTTAAACGAAAAGCAATGACTAGACAACAGTTAAAAACAAGTCAAAAGCAGTTTGAGCAGGTCTTTTATTACGCTACTTCACTAACCAGAAATAACAAGACAGATTCCCCAAGCCCTTCTGTCAAAATGCTGGGGCACGATGAAACCCAGCTCTGAAAGAAACACGTGCTTTGAGAAAGGTAAAAAATACTTCTGTGATTTGTGCCTTGCAGCCAAACTTGAATGACCCTGAGAAAAGTCTGTGCAGACAAGTCACTGGAAAGATTGATGTGCAGCTCGTTAGTTCTGCCCTCATCCCCTCTGTGTTATTGCTTTCAAACTGAGTTTTTTTTTTTTTAAACCAAGTGTTAATCTTGACTAAAATCCATCATGAAGTGCTACAATATTGCTTTTTATTACAAATAGCCAGAACTCCCTTGAAAATATAAATGTGTAAAACAATCAACTGTACAGTGCATTTACAGTACATTATCCAGAGAACCAGGCAGCCTCGGGTGCTGCTGTACACGTTAGCCCTTGGCCACAAAGAATTGGCAGTACTGCTACAGCTCCCAACGACTACAGGGTGGAAAACTACTACTACTCATTAAAAATAAAAAGAACCGAGATCTCATTTACAATTAAGTTTATCACGAAACTGGGATGCGTACATCATTGTACAAGGAGCAGTAACTTCTAACTAGAAACTGTCATTATGTTGTAGCTCTTGGAGGGGCTGGACCTGCCCGTTCGCCACTTCTCCTTACAGCCGCTCCGGCTCTCCAGGGGCTTGGTCGGCTTCGCCGCGGGCTGGGGGCTCTCGTAAAGGACACAGATGGAGCCGTCTTCGCCTATGCGATAGGACACCTCGAAAGGGTCGACCCAAAGAGTTAATTCGCTGGGCAAGAGCTGGAAGAGTCTCTCGTGGCTGAGCCCGATCATCGCGGCCGCCTTGCCTATCAAGGGGTCCATCTGATGGTTGATCCTAATGCAGCGGTACCCGGAGCCCTTGGAGGGCGCCGTGGGGAACCAGTGGTGCTTGTAGTGCTCTGCGGGAGGAACAAAGAGCAGCGTTAGCGCCGCGCCGCTGCGCCGCGGCCGCCGACCGGGCCGGGCCCCCGCTCACCGCGCAGCGCCTCCTGCAGGCGCTCCCGGAAGCACCGCAGCTGCTCCTCGCCGATACCGCCGGCGGCCCGCAGGAGGCGGGTGA
>WBMW01003582.1:540791-582904 GCA_013396635.1 Penelope pileata
GAGGGGCGGGGCGGGCGGGCAGCCGCGCGTTGCCATTGGTCCGTCGCTGGAGACGGCCGTGTTTGTTTTGTTGGTGGGGGGCGGCGCCTGGCCGCCCATTGGTCGGAGCGGGAAGGGCGGGAGCGGGCGAGGCGCGCCACCGCGTGGAGCGGGACGAGGCGGGGTCCGCCACGGCGCTACGCTCCCGACCGCAGCAAGATGTTGGGTGTGTCAGTATTCCTGGCAGTGATCGCGGTTGTGTTGCCTTGTGCTCCTTCCTTGTTCGTTCCTTAAGAGATCTTGTTCAAGCTTTGAGCATAAGTCTCCATCCATCTCTTTTCAGTCGTGCTGCTCCAGGGCCAGGCTGCAGAACTGTCCAAATGTCAGAACTGCCTCTCCTTCACCGAGGCACAGCAGTTCTCAGTGGGGGTGATGCAAGAAAACACGTTATTTTCAGGAAAAGAGGTGGTCCTGAAAGCATCAGGTTCTACTTGTTTTCTTTGGACTCTGTGTCCCTGCAGGCGGTCAGGAATTTGGCACACTTTGAAGTGCAGGAGTTGAGTAAACTGAAGTCAGTTCAGTGCATAAGTTACCCAATGCAATTCAGTGCCCAATACATTGTGGCAAGAGCAACCATCCCCAACCTGTCCAGAGCACTGGATTCAGTCTTAAAAACACAATACCAGGCTGGAAGGATTTACTGGAAATAAACACAAGCCTAATGGCAGCTAGAGCATCGGGAGAGCTGTGCTTCCATGGCACCCGGTGTCAAACCCCTGAGCTGCCCACTGAGGGACACACTGCAGCCATCTGGGCTCCTCTTCATGGAACCTGAGCAGCAATTTCCTGCAGCACAGCAGTTAAAGCTCTGGCAAGCATCAGGCTGAACAGTTTGTGCTGGCACAAACTTTTATTCTGGTCAATGTGTGGTTTGAGCCAAGAAACTCTGTTGGAGGCTTCTGAGCCTCCACGTTTGACGAGCAACGACCATTCCTCTCTTCACATGTAAAACTCTGTCCTGCCAGCAGGTGCCCTGGCAAGACAGTTCCCCCAAGAGCTCCCAAACGATTGTGCTGCTGGTAACCCGACAGGCTCAGCTCTGCCATAAAGCTGCCAGATGTCAGCAGAGTTCCATGACAGTTTTGGTGAGGTGGGCCCTGATCAGCCGCGACCTTCCTAACTTCAGTGCAGTAACACTGACAGCATTCTCCAAGCTGTTGTAAAGCTTTTGGGAAGTGGCTGCATCAGGTATAGCCAGGATTCCCTAAGCCTACATAAAGGGTTCTCTGTGGTTCAAAGACTATACACAAACATGTTATTAACCTTAAAGTTCTGTTTGCAAGCCATTTTTTCCAAGAACAGCAATCGAGGTCAGGATCCTATCACCAGGACGGCCTGCAGTCATAACTATGTGTTTTGAAAGATGAGTTCTTGAGAAAGCTCATACTTTCCCATCCTTTGTTTTTTTTTTTCCTTCCTAATCTTATTTAAATATATCCTCTCCTCTCACTGGTTTCATCTTAAACCCACCTTGGGATGGAGATTATATATAATATATGTAGGTTGGGCTTTGTGGTTCTAAGATTTCATGTTCTCCATCATTATAAGAGCACAAACTGATCCATTATTCTTCTCCAAGGCATTGCCCTACGCTAAAGGGCCAGAGGGATCTCACCTTTGAGGAAAACTAAGCAGCATCTTGTTTCCCCAAGTGCACATCTTAATCCTTTTCAATTTTTCCTTGCTGGTCAGCTTAGGAACACAACATCAGTGCTATACACTAGCTGCAAAAGCTGTATCCTGGGAGGTGAAGTCCTGTCTGCAAAGCTTGGAAAAACTAGAACTAGTTTTACTGCTACTTTAAGTTATTTAGAGCAAGTTTCCACAAGCCTCCAAACATCTGTCCCTCCAATCTGGGGTCAGAAGTCACTGAGGTGGTAATTAGAAATCCAAATCCACCTAGCTGGAGCACCAGAGAAGAGCAGTGCAGGAGAACAGCTCAGAACAGACTCCTCCTGCACTGGAGGAGCTCCCAAGGGAATGCTGTTCCCACCTGCCATAGCAGAACTGAGAGTTTGTTCATTAAATGTGAATTACAGGGCCATGTTATAGACTAACCAAAGAGGCTTTTACCCAAAAAAAGATTTGCATTTCACATCCTTTCCAAGGAAGAGTGAATTTCTCTGCTTCCTTTTCCTTCCACTCCCAACTGCCAGCTCCAGACCACCTCTTCTCCTAATCAAGGGTCAGATCAGCATCGAGACACTGAAGTCCAGTTTGCATCTCAGTAACTCGAGCTTTAGAAGATAAGCAAGAAAATTAATCTTTTCTGGCACCTGGACATAGTAGTCATCCAGCTACTTTTCTTTTATTGAGAATCAAAACACAAAATCCACTTCTCTGGTTTTGGAGACTTCACTAGTAAGGCTATCCAGGTACACATGAACCACCACAACACATGTGAGCAGACAATCGTCTTGTTAAACTACGTGGAGGGGGCAGGGAGAATAAGCTTGTCAGCATACACAGAACTACTGTAGCAGAAAGTGATCCTTGCACAATAAAATTTTAGTCATTTTAAGTCTGGGACTAAGTGCTTGACAACATGCAGAATAATCTCAAACACTTTCCCTCATTACTCACGTCCACTCCCTCTAACTTCGAAAATAGAGACTTCCCTACCACACCTGCATTGCATGACTTCAAAACCTTTAACAGCCTGATAGCTTTGCCACAAATGCAGGAAGAGGGCTCCTCACCTCCAAATTCAGTGAAGACATGGACAAACGTGCCAACACGCCTGCACTGAAGTTATGAAATTCTTACTGGTATTCAGAATAAACATAACATTACTGTTAACACCATTAAGAACGGCACAAATCCAGAGATAAGGTATCAAACTTCACGCTTAATTATACAAAATGCCCTCCCCCTTCCAGCTGCATATGCCCACATGAATACACACACGAATCCCCAGTCAATCAGACAGAAATCAGGACAGATTAAGGGATCTGGTTTTGACTTGCTCATGAGAAACTTCAAAGATCAGAGCAGAAAAAAATTTCTGAGCAGGCCAATGTAAGGTAATTGAAAGCAGTGCAAAAGAATGAAAAAATAATATCATAACCCTGTTAGCAAAAGTGAATGCTCACGAGACTGAAGTCTGGCACCCAGATTCACTAAGTGGAGCATTTGAGTGAAATAACATCTTGCTGTAAAAGTAAAAAGATGCTGCAGTTGTCAGCTGCTGCTAAAGTCACACTTGGATTTCTTCTTTTCTCCACACACATTTTAAGTTTCATATTTGAAGCTCAAGCTAAGCAAGCCACAGAAAAAAGACAATGAAAAACCAATAACTCTCTAACTATTTGACTTTCATCTCCACACCAGAAAATGGTTCCACGCTCCTTAGTACCTAAAACAAACCCTGACAAGGATTCATCAGGAAACGATCAATTTACTAATTATTATGCCAACCATTTACATAAGTATGCTGTTTTAGAGAATACTGGGAGTTCCAATAACACAGTGATGGAGATAGCAATTAAACAAGTTGACACAATGTACCAGCACAATTAAGTAAGCTCCATTGAAATACATTTTTCATCACAAACAAGTTTTAAGCAGCCTTCTCACATGCACACAGCACAAACTTGTATTTTTATGCATTTTCTGGAAGATTTCTGTAGCTTTGGGAATTGAGAAGCCTTACCAAACAGACAGCACAGTGATTTAGTACTACCATGCATACAATCTTCTTCCACAGAGAATTTTTTTTAGCTTGTGAGCTCACACTTACCTTTGCTGTTATTCTGTTTGCCTGTAGAATCATTTCTCTTCAGCAGAAGCACCTGAAATGGAGGAAAACAGTCACTGTCTTGTTTTATCTCACTAGAAAGAAAGTACATGCAAGTACGCTGTTGTTCCCCTTTTTCTCCTCTTCCTTTAGCTGAAGTTGAGAAAAGTAAAACTGAGGCTGTATCAGCAATACAATATATTGTTATTTTAAAGTAAAAGCAGTAATAATATCAAAAGCACTAGCCTACTCAGTTACATATATATATATAAAGCAACCTTAAGATCAAGTAAGATCTAAATCAAGTCCCTTTTAGATTAAAGCTTTGACTGCACATCTGCAAGTGACTGAAGCAAAAAGCTAGAATCTTTACTGGAAGGTTTTAAGCAAAGCAAGCCGTTTCTGTTTTACTGCATCTATTTGAAGTATCTCTTGTTAAATAAAAACCAGTAAAATTGCTCTTACGAAAAGAGGTTGTTACTCCTTTTTTCTAAACTACAAAGCCAAATACGCTAACATTCACACTACAGGGAAAAAAATGTATATCTAAATACAAATAAGGATACATTCAATGAATTAAGCATCAAGCCTCTCCATGGCTTCCCCAAGATAAATAAATGAGTCAAACATGACTTCCTGCAAAGCCTTACAGCAGTACCTCAGAAATAAAATGATAAAGTGCCATCCTTACAACACACACCCTCCTCTGGGGCTGCCCCTTCTCTATGCCCCTGTGCCAAGCAGCTGCAGCTGCAGCTGCCCTGCCATTCTGCAGAGGCTGGGGGGAGATAGGGCAGCTGGGAACACTGCTCCTGCAGCCTTTCTCTGCCTTAACAGGTGGTGGCTGGGTACTGCTGTTTGTGCTTGAACGTAAATACAATTAATTACAATCTGGTGATGATGTGAGTTTGCTGCGTGGAAAGGGAAACAGAAATAAACAAGCAGAGTCTGGAACAAGTAATACCAGCAGCAGTGCTTCTCATTTGCAGACCAACAAGGGGTTCATAAACTGATTTATAGCACCAGGAATGGTTACTAACCCTGTCTGAAACGTGCTGCAAGACCGTGGTGTGCTCTGCACTCACAGGGCTCACCCACACAGCTGTGCCCTCAGACTCCTTCACTTACACACAGGTACAGCAGCTGGAATGTTGATTTTCCTTCCAATTCACACAGCTTTTCCAAAGAGACTAAGGTAGGATTACAAAGTGCCAGTAAGTTTAACAGCAGGGGTTTAGCACAGAATTTTTGCAAATACTGCACACACCTGACACCATTGTCCTACTGGTTCTACTCCATTAGAAAACAAACACATGAAAATAACCTATTTATGATCCCATTTTCCCTGCTAATGCAATGGAACAATTAACTGAGCGGTTAATTCTGCCCGTGATTTATCACAGTAATAAATATGACTGCAGCAATAGTAACGAGCAACTGTTATGGTGCAGAGTGTTGGTTTCTGTCATGGGCTGATTGGTATACTCGAGTATCAGTCTGGTATGGGTCTCCTATCAGACTAATTAATGCAATTGGAAAGAAAAGGGAGGACTTAGGGCACGTAACATCTCTTTGAGCAGACAACAGAGGGTAAACGCTTGCTGGTCCCCTCAAGCACTGCGATTTGGCTGAGTGAGGGTCACTTCCTCACAGCTCTGTGTCTCACTCCCACAGGGCACACCCAGGTACCACCCACACTGCTCCCAGCACAACGCAGACCCCATACCAGTAGGCCGCGACGCGGTATGACGTCACCTGGTACCGGCGTGACGTCACAGCCCGCCCGCTCACAGCTGACAGGACACCACCCTCGCGCCTGCCTTCCCGCGCGCCNCCAAGGGGCCGGCGGGGGCCGGGCCGGCGGACGACCCGTTCGGGGACGGCGACGATTTCACGGCGGACGATCTGGAGGAGATCGACACGATCGCGTCGCAGGCGCTGTCACAGGACCCGGCCCCGGGGNGCGCCAGGCGCCGCGCCCAATGGCGAGGGCGCTTACAGCACACTGGCGCTGGGATGACTCTCGGGGGCCACCGTAGGCCCGGCAGCTGTCCNTGTCCCATTGGCTGGGGAGACGGGCTGCCCGCCGCTGATTGGCGGGCGGGCGGCGCGCGGGGCGCACAGCGCCTGGGACCGGGCCCCGGAGCTGAGAGGTGGGCGCGGGGCGGTACGGGGGGGCCGGGGCGCTCCGCGGCGTTCGGCACCGAGAGGGCCCGGGGGCAGGGGAGTCCTCCCCGCTGCGGGGATCGCAGCCGCCATCCCCTGAGCGCGGCCCCGCTCTGTCCCCGCAGGAGGCGGTGCCGGCTGCGCTCCGCTCGCGGCCGCGTTCCCTCTGGAGGTGCTGCGCGCCCGGCACGAGGACACCGCGCGGAAGGTGAGCGGGGCCGCGGGGCTCCTCCGCATCCGGTTCGGTGGGAATCTGTGGGACCACGCGTTGAAACATGGCACAGGAGCGGCCCCGGGGGTGCTGTGAGCGAGCCGTGCTCCGTGTGCTGGGCGCTGCAGGTGGGCGAGCGCTGCCCTGTCCCTCCCGTGGTTCCTGTCGCACCCATTCCCCCCGTCCCTCCGTCCCCCACAGCTGCGCCTGCCTTCCCGAGCAGTGTCACATCGCCCTACAGAGGGGTGCTGTCTGGGGGACAAAATACAGAAAGCCTCAGCTCTGTGAGGGACACAGACACACCCATGTCATCTCATCATTCTGTTAGAACAGTAGTTGAGCCTGACTTAATCAGGGAGAAAACTAATTAGAAGTTATATTGCAGAACTCCAAACTGAGTGATACTCAATATTCAGCTGTAACAATGATACTGGCTTACTGCTTAATGATACCGATACACTGCTTAGTGGGATTCCTCTCTCTGCAGCTGAAAGAAATGCAGGATGAAATCCTTACTAAAAATGGAGAAATTAAAATTCTGCGAGACTCAATGCAGCAGATGGAGTGTGCTATGGAGGAGCAGAAAAGATCATACATGCTGTTGGAACAGCAGAAATCTCAGACCCTCAGTGAAAAAGAGAGAGAGTTCTCCAAAAAGGTTTGTAACTGTGTCAGTTACCTTTGCAGCACCTACAGGAGCTAACTTTGTGACTGGGGGGAGTATCACAGCCCCTTTAGTCAAAGGAACTGTGTTTGTATGAAACTTCGAAACCAAGTGCACTCTTTTCTTATCCAGAAGAATACACTTATAGGAACCTGCTAGTCTATTTCTTCTGCCAAAATGAAAGAGCGAAGTTAAATTGCAGTTTTTTTGTTGACTTTTTTTATGCCATTGCAATTGGAATGTGTTTTAAAATGGAAAAATCAGACAGAATGTGCTGTGTGACTCTGATCAGATTGCTGTTCCTGTTGCAGTCATCTTTCTGAAAGCCCTGAAGAGGACAGTGGCTGCTTTTGTGCTGTTTCCTCTGCTGTTAACGGCCTCACTGTAGTCATGCTCTGCGTGGCACTTGGTCTGTCTTACCAAGTCACGTGCTTCTTGCCTGAACTTTGACACTTTCTAAGATAGTATTAATTGGATTAGCGTAAAAATGGAGAACTTATGCAGAGATCACAGTAAGTAGACTGTAACCTTGAAATCTTACAGTAATTTGTGTTACTTTGCAGTTATAACACTGCTCAATCTCTGATGGTAAAAGTATCTTCTTAATTCTTTCAGATACTGTCATTACAATCAGAGTTGCAGTTCAAAGAAGCAGAAATGAACGAACTAAGAACACGACTTCAGAACTGTGAAAGAAATAAACACGTTACTCAAGCTGTTGTAGCACCAAGGTATGAGTTTTGGAAAACAAATCTGTGTTCCTTTTACAGTACGTGTGCTTACATTATTACAGAGGTTTTCTTTCTACATGTGGCTCTTAGTTCTGTTTTCTTGAAAAAATACAACCAAAAAAAGTCTGTTGACTTCTATGGAATTTGCTTAAAAAGACCTTTCTATGACAGAAATGCAAAGTGAACATCCTCTGAAATATCAATATTACAAAAGCTATTAAATAGATCTTTCTGTGTTGTTTAAAAAATGCTTACAAAAAAAATAGTGATTCATCAAAGTTGGAAGGGTACTTTTTTTTTTTTTTATTTTTCAGTAGCCCTAAAAAGAATTTTGCAGTCCAGATGAAATCAGAAGGATGTTCTTCACAGCCTGGAAAAAGATCTTTTCCTACAAAAGAATCTTTCAATGCTGAAATGTCTGCCAGACCATCTTGTTCTTCAGGAAATGTGTTTGCCCAGACTGTTCCAATCAAAGAAGGTAAACTTGTACACAACTTGCAACATCCTTAGCTGCATATGAACTTAGATAAAAGTCTTCTGTACTGTGTGGCTGAACAGTTTCAGTAAATTCACTGCAGAGGGAAAAAAAAAAAGTATTTGTTTTAGTTTGACATTGCTTAAATTTCTTTTGGTTTTACAGCAATTGGCACAAAACAGCTATGACTTAGATTTGCAGGATGATCAGTTTGCAGTGTGGTAAATGCCAGTATACCAAGTGCCAGGATATCAGTGGTGAAGTATCTGTTGGCTGTAGCAAAAAAAACCTTTCATTTATTATGAGATACACTAAAATATCCTAACTGTTATCTGCGTTTCTCACTGAAAAAAGAAGAACAGGAAATAATTTGCCTATTTCTTGAATAGGTCTGCTAGTAACTAATGCATTTTTTATATTCCTGTGGTTTTGATTTTAATAATCATACTTTTTTTTGGTATCTCATTTTACATGGTGCGTATTTAGCCATATTAAAACGGTTGAAACAGTTTACTCATTTCCTCTTTTATCTGTAGAGCAGTGATTCTCACAAAATTGTATCTTTAATGAGTAAAATTTAGAGAATGAATATATGCATTTGTTTGAAGGTTACTATAATATGAAACCAAAATGGTGTTTTTTATAGCAGCCAACTACTGTGTTGATACAGTGCCAGTAGGAAATAATGGAAGAAATCTGGGCATCATCAGCTAATCCTTACAGGAAGAGACATGAGAAGTCTGAGGTGTTACTGTCAGCTACAGTATTCAATCTGAAACTGTATGGGCGGTGTGAAACAGTAGCCTTAGAAGATTAGTATGGCTATTTTTTCAGCTCCTCACCTATTCATTATGGTAACAGCACTGAGAATGCCTGATTTGTTTGAAAAACAGATTAGTTATCTTAGGAACCCTACAAGGATTGTGCTTCTCTTTGGTTAACAACTGTGACAGACAGTTGATTGAAGAATTACAAAATGCTCCTATTTTTAAGCATTTTTCATTCATTTTTAAGTACCATAGTCATGTAAATCTCTGGGAGTAGTGACAAGTCAAGTCTAGGTATTCATTTTTCTAAAGGAAAAGTAGAAGGCAATGGCAGTGAACAATCTGTAGAATATCTCACAGTAAAAGCAAAATTTTACTTAATTTTCTAATTTATTTTGGGGAGCAATTCTACTTTCATCTTAACTATGGTATTATTGTTTGACATTACTGAGTATTTTATACTGGGCTGCTATCTGTGTATTGACTATATAGCAGCTATGGCTAATTGATTGTGTATAAATGACAGGTACAGATCTGTAAGCAATGTAGTTCTCATATTTGAATCGTAATCACTGTTTGTTTCAGACAGTAAGGCAGATCATCCTGAATGTTTATCCTCAAAGCATGAAGCAATGGGAAAAAATGGTTCCTGCAATTCTGTGCATAAACAAAACTTTCAAGGTAATGTATTTCTGGTAATACAGAAATAGCAAGCATAAGAAATGTGCATTTCAGAGGAACAATTAAGATGCCATGGTCGTGCTAAGGGGTCTGCTACATGCAGTGCCTCTGCATAGAATTGTGGTTGGTGAGCTAGTTGCTTCTAGCTTTGATTTTGCACTAAAACATTTCAAATTATATTCTATTGTATCCCTACAACGTTCTGGTTTTGTTACTCTTTGAGAAAAGTGATGTTTGTCTGGGTTTCCCTTTACAGAAGGGGATGGACCAAGGTGTAGATCAAGAGGCATCTTACTAATAGGCTTTCATTATTAAGATGCTATGTTGCTCATTGTGAAGAGATGTAGGGACAGGAAAAATATAGATTTCTGATTTTTGGAAGTAAGAACAATGCAGCAACATTTAAAATGTTCAGCAAGTTGTTTCCAGTTCAGAATTGCATCATGTGATTTTAACATCTGGACTGGAACATGGAGGGCAAGTAACCAGGGTGGTTGGGTTCTAACAGTCATTTGGACTGAGATATTTTGCTTATACAGAAACAGTAATTAAAGTGTCTCTAAATATAACTTCATTCATATTTAGGTATTCATTTTTCCTGAAAATCTTGTAGAACATGTTTTTTTTTTTCCTGTATTCACTCTTGTAAGAGAAAACCAATAATGAAAAAAATGAGGTTGAGAGTACTATAAATGAGTTTAATCTTTTAAAATATTTTTTTATTGTTGCAGTTGATGGTAAAGCTTCTCTTAAGACAATCTCTTCGGGTTCTATCTTACTGAATGCCCTGATGAAGCAGCCTATTGTCTCTGGGTCATTGCTAGGACTCTGCCATCTTCTTAGCAGTAACTCTGAGGCTCTGCCTGGAGCTGTGTTGCAGCCTAACCTTCTGGATACGTAAGGATTTTTTTTGTTAATTTGCATCTGATGTGTTCCTAGTGCAGTGGCATACTGTGTAGGAAAGGCTTCCTTATGTAGGACTCGTGTAGGATACCTCATTCCTTGTGTTCAGTGCTGTTTTGCTGAGGCCATTTAAGGCAAAATTTAGAACATCATTCTGAATCTGTGGTTAATAATCTTTGGTTATTGTAGATACTAAACACTAGAGAAACACTGAGATGGAAACTAGGTTAATTATGTATTAGGGGAAGGCATAGAAATAAGTAAAACTTGACAGTGACTATCAGCAACTACCATCCATATCTTTTTAAGGATATAAAACTTTGCAATGAAAGAAGTATATGCACATGATTGTGAGTTAAGGAGCAATAAAACGTGATCAAAAGGACTGTAGAGTTTTTATTTTCATATGTTTTTAATCTAAATTCTAAATTAATGGTAGTCTATAAAGCATTTAAACATGAAATTAGATATAAAATTAATTGGCCGAATATGGTTTTAAAAATCTTTTTCAGAAAGTCTTTGTTGTTACTTGCTTTATTACTCTGTTTGAGAATCCTTTCTTTTATATTTAAGGTTTACTTCAACATGTAGGCTAACTCTTGTTAATTGTTAAATTCAGCATTATAGTTATAAAGGAACTTTTTGCTCAAAGCCTGGATCATACCCTGTATTTTACGGGAGGGTTACAAAATGGTGACTTAGAAATGTTTTCCTGCACCTACTGGTGAAGGAGAACTTCTAATATAGATTTTCAGTACAGTGTTCTCATCTGCTCAGTCTATTTTACTGCTTAGTAAGACTGTAATCAATGAGGCTTATTATCACTGTATCTTTTGTTTATTATTAGAGAAGATATATTTATTAAAAACTTAATTTCACATTTAGCTACATGTAAAATTGTACAGCATTTCAAACATGTCTCTCTTTAAAGAATTACACTTCAGCTCCTGAAACACCTTTGCTTTTCTCATATATTATTAGTAATTTCTGTGTTTTTTGGGGTTCATAGCATGGCTCGTGGCTCCTTGCCCTTGCATTTTATGCAAGCAGAGTACCCACATCTGGCCTTTGTAGCTGCCCTTTGAGAATAGACATCTCTAGCCTTTCTATTCTTTGATTCAGAGTATGGATAACTGAATTTTCAACTGTATTCTCTACCTTTTTTTTTGCTGAAGTATTTTCCTTTTTTTAATTTTATTTGGGTAGGAGTCCCACACAAATACCCAGCGTCAGGACAACCCAGGAAGAAATTGCTCCTCTTGTATCCCTGCAAGAAGCTCAAAAACTTGCAATAACAGGACTGAACTTGATTGCTATGGACGAAGGGTCATCTGAAGGAAACCTAGGAGGAAATGAGAGGGAGTTCTTGTACCTCAAGCGTTGCAAGATCCGAGGAGCAGTGCATCTCTTGCCCTTGGTGGAACACCATATTGGTGCATATTGTCAAGCAGTACAATCATCAGACAAGTCAGTAAATGGTTCTTGTGGAAACCATTCAGTTGTTTCTTCCAGAACCAACGCAAATGTGGTATCAAGTAAGGAGGACTTCAGGTTGTCTCTTGAAGAAACAACAGTTATATCACTAGGTATTCTTTATTACTTGGCATTTTACAGCTGGGATGTTGTCCATATATTGCTGTCTGCTCAAGTGGAAAAAGGTTCTACTGTTGGAGATGAACAGACTTCCAAGAAGGACAAAAATGTGTTGTGTGATGATAAAGAAGATGGCAGGACACAAGGAGGGCTGCCTGAAGCTCCACAGGATGCTGCTAATAACCATCAAGCACAACATTCTTTGTTCAAAAAGCTGCTACAGGTTTTAGCTTTTTCTGCTACAGCAGGCTCCCAGACTGACAGTATACTGAAGCAAAGCCTGAAAGTTTTGGTAAAATTAGCTGAAAATTCAACAATGGATTTGCTAATAACGTAAGTCAGTAATAGCTTTAAGGTGATTTCAGTCTCCTTGTTGTTTAGCAGTTCTCACTTTGTTGCTAAGCAGTTTTCATTCACTGTTGAAGCTAATTGGTGCAGGTAACAGGACAAGTTGTGACGTATGGAAGAATATCACATTTCTTGGCTCACCTTTGAGAGGCAGTGGAGGATCTTACCACTGCCTTTGCTGCTAATAAATGTGATAATTGCACCAGGTCAATAATAAGATCTGCTTATGATAAATTTATATGAAGCAGGTGCTGTTGCCTCTTTGGCTGTCATTTTGAAGTGAGAACGTTTCTTAAGTCTGTATGTGGTTGATCAAGTTTTTTGGTCTTATTTTAATTGCTGGGAGATGCATAAAGAATGAAAGCACAAGGCTGTCTGTTTTGTTTACATATTCAATTTTATTAGGTGTTACAAAAATTATAATTTTAATATTCTTTTTATAAATTTATAATATCATATTACAAAATGTGTTTATTCTGGTGAATAAAATGCTGCTCTTAAAAGTGTGCCATTTTGCCCACCAATGTTCTAATGCATGGAACCATAGTATGAATTGCAGACTGTCTGCAAAATGTAACAATGTTTTTCTGATTGTTTTCTTCTTGATTTGTGGCATGCAAGTTGAGATCATGTATGTTTTGAATGTCTTGAAAAGCCATGAATTATGATGCAGTGTACAAGAAACGGTGAATTATTTTCCACTTGTCAGTGCACATCACATTTCTAACTCGAATTTGTCTTTTGAAGTTTTCAGCACTTACTGAGTAGCCAGATACTGCTCCGTTGTCTGTGTCCAGAGATCCCTTTGCCTGCTGTTCTTTTGACTGTGAAACTGCTGTCTATACTTGCTCAGCACCACCTGTTGGTTGCTCAACTTTGTTCTCGTTCAGGTAAAAAAAAAACAAAAACTGCCTAACACAGATTTTTTACCAGCTGAACATTAGTTAGCACAACTAGAAGTAATACAAACAGGCCTTGCTCTCCAGTATTAAAACCCCCAAAGGTAAACCTTTAAAAACTTTTCCTGTTGCTGAGTTTCAGTTACTGTTTGAAGGGTATTTTGTTTGGCATAATGTATGGATGTACAGTGGTTTTGATACCTGTGTGGATTTTTAAAAGTACTTTCCAGACAAATGTTCATTATATTAACAGTTGTTGAGGACAAAAAGGAATTTTGAGGAGTTGAAGGCTAATTCTGTTCTGTAGGGCATCTGCACTCATGACAATGCTTAGTTAAGGGACTGCAGTCCCCTGCATGACAAATAGTCTTTGTTCAGTGCCTTATGACTGAAGAAGGAGAGTATTACCACAAATGCATATATGAAATTTAGTGATACTAACTTCTTCAACACTGCTTAAGCTGTCTGGAAGCAAAGCAAGAAGTGGAACTTATGTACAGTGCTATTCTGGGACTGAAGACATTTTCTGAAATATGTTTTGTGGGAGGGAAAAAGAAATTATCACAAGCAGTTGTCTATCTGGGAAAAGAACAAAGTTCTCTCTCTTTCAGATACCTGCCTTCTTCTTGCACTGTACATGTATATCACATCGAGACCAGATAAATCAGCATCTGAAGTGCTTTGGCTTCAGCTGGAACAAGAGGTGAGGACAGCTGTATGTCATATGCTTATTCCTGTTGAGGGGATGGGAGAAAAAGGGCAATGCATGAAGTCATTGGAAAAGCAAGAAGGCTCCTAGGATGGCTGTGAATGTTCAAGACTGCAAAAGGTGTTTTGCTTTTAGATTGAGAGAAGGCAAGACTTCTGTTTCATTTTGATCATATAATTTACTTCTGAACTGTATCTTTGGAGTTATTACTCATGAAATATAGTGAATTATGATTTTTATTCACTGTTTTTAGTGAAATGCTGGCAGGCTATATAGTTGTAACGATCCTATATAGGAAGAGTAACTTGAATTTAATTAGTGCTATTTGTAGTGCCAGTGGCAACTTGTGGGGTTCTACTATTTGCTCCACTTCCTGTTCATTTCTATTTAAAAGTATTTTGAGCCATTTTCTGAAAGTATTTTCGTTATCCTCTATCTGCATTGCTATATTTAGAAAGTGTAAACACATGATTTGTAGGCACTGAATCCTTGTCAGCCTTTCTTGTTAGAAAGCTGAAGTGGTTTCTGTGCAAGGCAAATTCTGTGAATTTATACAGGAAAAAGCCACTATTTTCGGTGGGGTAAAGAAGATCAATTGTTAAGAGAGTAACCAAGCCTGTTTGAAACCAGTAATGAAATGTCATTTCTGCCTCCCTTTATTTGCAGCTTAATTGTTTGATAATTCTGCAGAACCCTAGTACTCACTGTAATGCAATCTGCATGTTTTTGTAATAGACAGTCAGACTCCTGACAAGGTGCATGCGGTGCTCCAGCCCAACGGTTTTACTCCCCGGTACAGACTGCCAGTGTAATCTTGAGGTAGGTCACTGCAGCTACTGAATTTATTCTGCTGAAAACTTAAAAGGTACCTCTGAAAGTGCTGGAGTAGCTTTTTACCCTTTTTTGGCTATGCTGAAACAGAGGTGTACTGTACTTTAAAGTCTGCCTGCTGGAAAATCTGCTTTTGCTTGCTAGAAAATATTCTGAAATTTGGATGTCTGAAAAGATTGATAAGTAAAGTTCATAACGAAATACATTTTCCACTGCTGTAATTTTGTGTACTGAGTCTTTTTTTTGCTCTTGCAGGTAGTTAAGGCACTAATTGTGATGTTACATAGACAGTGGGTGAAGATGAGAAGATCTGAGAGCAGCTTGTGTGCACATAAGGAGCAAATTATTCAGTTTTTACGGGACACTGTTTTGCTCTTACACAGCCTATCTCAGAAAGATAAACTGTTTCATGAACACTGTTTGGAAGTACTACATCAGTATGACCAAGCTATGCCAGGCATAAGAGCCATTCTCAAAAAAACTAAAAAACTGAGTGCCTACGAAGGTAAATTGAGTCACATTGCAGCGTTTTTTTGTTTTCCCCCTGATATATGAATAAAATTTCACTTCTGTCCCATTCCTTATGTATAACTGCTATGTACCACTAGGGATGTTTTGTTGATTTGACTTGAAAGGGTGTTCCAGGGTCTGGCATTTCTCAAACTTCATTACACTGAATCACTAGTTCTCTCTCTTCTTTCCGTAGAAATTTGTCCTTACTGTCTGATCAAACAAAATCTTATGCTCCAGATCCTTGTAGTAGAACAATCTACACTGTATGTTACCTCATTTAAAATCATTCCAAGTCTCCAACTAACATTACACTTCAACCTTGCAATTGTTTTTTTTTTCCGTGCATCTCTAATATCTTCTTTCCTCTCCTACCCCCATGCTTTCCCCATTAGCCCCAAAGCTTCTCTAACCTGTGTAACAGCAGGGCTTTCCCCTTGCTTTGGATGCTTCCCGTGTCTGTTTTCTACAGAGCTAATCTGGTGAAATTGCCTTCTCTCTGTACTTTGATGCCACCTCTTCATTGACTCATGGCATTATTTATATGCATATAATGTGAAGATTGTGCTCTTATGCCAGTGTGTGGCTTGCCACAAGATACCAGATAATGCATCTGGTCTTCCTGGGAGTCAGTGTGATAAATCTTGCAGTGTTGGTCTAGGTATCCCATCAGTAAGGCAGGTCATGCATGCCATAATTGCTAGCAGTGACTTTTCTGGAGATGCTAAACAGCACACCATGTAGCTGTTCTGCTTTGATTGCTTAGAGTGTCCTTAGGTTTTTCTACAGCTTTTTCTGCCACCTCATCTAGGAGTGCTTGGGAATGGATGAAAAGAGTGTAACAGCTTCTTATTTTGGGGGTGGTAGGGCATGCATGTGCTTGCAAATGTGTAGTTACCAGTCAGGTTCTTTTCTTAAATCATCAAATATTATGCTTTTGTCCGAGTGACTTTTTTAAAAATAAGTTTACAAAAATGACATTTAAAACTTAATTAGTAGTCTTAATTAGTTATAAGTAAAATAAAAGCCTACAACCTCTTAATTGGTTTTCCACTAATAGCAGAATGTAACTGCATTTTAACCTTGAAAAAAGCTACTTGCTGTAGCCTTCTAGAGGCTGCATTTCTTAAAGTACAAACAGATCCCAGCTATTAATTTTATCAAACGCAAAAAAACCTCTGAAATGTGACTTCTGTTGTTGTTGTTGCAGAGCTGATTTTGGATGAATTGTATCCTTCTGAGCCAGAAGCAGAAGATCAAGGAATGGACTCCAGTTAGCTAATGTCTAGCAAGGTTCTCTGTCCTTACTTAGTTAAATCATAATAATCATTGCCAGTGTAAATCTGAAATTTCAATCAGCTATTTTATTAAGTGATAATTTAAAGGTTGCACTTGAATGCAGCACAACTGAAGCACAATTCCTTGTTGTGATTATTTTACTTAAGTGCTATTCAAATGTAGCTGAAAACAAAGAAATTGTGATGTCAGGAAAAAAGTTACCCTGCAATGTACTGTTTTGCTGTGCAAAACCACTGAAAGGCTTATGAATGGTTCTTTTTATGAGCTTCATCTTTCATGAAACTGCTGTGAATGGAATGGAAACTTTACTATTGTGTTCTCCATTTAACTGTGAGTACAGCCATGCATATGCTGAATTTATGATGCTGAATGTCCTAATGTGTTTGGGATCACTGAGTTCATACGTAACTCTTTTGACAATATTTGTTGTTTCTTTTGTAACTGTAACACTTTCTTGCTTGATTTCCATAATTTTCATGTTGATATTAGTAAACTGTTTACTGTGATTTTAAGTCTTTTTGTAGAAATAACTTACAGTTGGCAGTACTGAGCGAGACATTCATAAAAGTCCTGTATTAATCACCTGTGCTCACTTTTTTATTTTTTCAGTTTCATGAGCCTGCTGAAAGTACAACTATTGAGATGCCAAACCAAAAAATACCAGAACTTACTTTTTGAAAAGGTTACTTTAGAAGAATGAGATGATTGATACTGAGGAGAACATTTTGTCTGAGTAGGCAAGAGAAAGATGTTTAAATCTGTGCAGAATGACTGTTTTTTGAGTTGTAGTATCTGGGTCTGTGCTGTAGTAAAAATGAGCATCTCATTTCTAGGATACAGCACAAATGATTGGAGGAAATATTGTTGCTTTACCCCTTGAAGCATGTACAATTATCAGCTGACACACCCAGCTACAGTTAGCTGAAACTTAAACGCTAAAAACAGAAGTGTAAATGCTACTGGAATAAGCCTACAGGTTTGTAGTACAGATTTGTACAGCTATGGGGCATCTCAAAAGAAGGAACAAACCCTTCTTTAGACCAAAACTGACCTTATGTAGTGTTTATAAGGAAGTAGGGGAGTAATGAGATACATAAATGGTAAACTAAGTTTAAAATGTCAATCCTGGTTTTCATTTGCTTTGCTAATGTGTTTCACTGCGAAAAGCAAGATGTGAGTCACTTTTTTAGTATGAAGGAAATTTACTGCTTTTTATTTGAGATTTTGCAGTTAACTTGCTTCATATTACAGCTGAATGAATTGTGATGGCATAAAATCCTGCAGTAAGGGAAAAAGGACTCTTACTGCAGCAGGGTTACAGTGGAGCAGAAAGTACTGCTAGTTGTGTTCTTAGTTTAGAGCCTAGTATTAAGGTGATAAAACAACAGTGAAAGGTCTATAAATTATTCTTTTTATCTGCTGTGTAACTAAACTAGCACTCTATTTTCCTATAATATCCTCTTCAGGGTGCAAGAAGCATATTAGGACTGTGCATGGCCAGAGCAAGCCATGGAGCATAGATACCTTTTTCAGTGCATCTCTGTGGGGTTGGATGGGCAGTGGTTTGTCATGTTTGCATTGAAGGTGAAGGGGTTGAAAACTCTTGCTCCATGCAGGAGTGGAGTGTATGGCTATAGCCTCTTAGCTACAACTCTGACTGGTCTCGTTTCCCTTTTCCTTCATTTCCCTAGGGCATTCTTCCTCTTGGTAGGGTTGGACTTGAGAAAATACGTGCCCCAGAATTTCTTTTGCAGCAAGGAGTAAAATGTGTTCTGCTCCTTACAAGGCACGGAGCAGAGACTGAGACTGAGTATAGAGAGGACTCTTCTAGGCAAAGCTTTCCTCCCCTCTGCAGCCTTTCTCAGCGTTAGGACAGCACCCAGGCTGGGCATCCCTGCATGCTGTACTGCTATGTCCAGGTGGGCACAAGGCTTGTATCACCTTCTGCAGCCCTGGTGCACAAAAGGTCTTTCCACACTAGTATCCAGAACAAGCCTCGCTCCAAGGACCAGAATGAACAGCAGAACAGTACTACAGTGGGAGGTAAGCTCTTGGAAAACTGGGAAACATCCAGTTCTCTGGTCTTAACCTAAAAAGGCTGTGTCGTGCCCTGGTGTGCCTGGGCAGAGCGCCCTGCTCCAGCATGCTGAACATGCTCTTGGCTGGGCTCTGGCTTTTGAAGAGATGTTTCCCAGAAACAGCTGTGCAGGAGTAACATTTCCCTTGGGCCATAGCTGTTTCACTCCCTTCTCCCCCAGCCCAGCCCAGGAATCAGCCTCCTCCTCTGAGCAGTGGCTGGCAGAGCTCCACCAGGCATGGGCTGCTTCTTGCTGCAATAAAGCCTATGCACAATTTGCCAACAGCTCCTCAGTAACAAGCTTCAAGGCTCTTGCAGCAGCTGGAGAACTGCCATTTTCCTGCTTAATTGCAACAAGGAAGGACGCATAGGCACATGATAGCAAAGCTTTCCTTCAGTGTTCATGTGTGCCACCCTGGCAATGGACAATATACACAAGTTTTTCAGCATGACATAAAACCATTTGACTGATAAAAGTAACAACAACGCAACAGATGCCAGCTTACAGGATCAGAGAGAAGAGTTTGAGGAATATGAATTAAAAGCCCCTTCCTTACTCAAAAAGTCAAAGTAAACATTAAGATAATTCTTTACCACTGCTTCCAAGACTCTTTAAAGCTGTACCTGGCACTCAGCCTGCTGAGAAGGGCAAACATAAAGCTGTCCTATCAAAGATATGATTGTCACACTATCCCATAATGCAGTGCCATCCGTTTTTAATCTACACTGGTCTCACCACCTAATTTCTAGAAACGTAATTTGAGTATACAGAGATAAGGTGAAGTTTAAATCACTTCTGATAAAATGAACTGTCAGAGGAGTTTGGACTAAAAGGGGTTAAGGAATCCCGAATTGTTGAAGCAATCAAAGTTATAAAAACTGTTTTTAAAAAATTCCTGGCCTCATCTCAAGGACAACTTGGTAGAAGGGAGATGTGTATTACTGCTGAACTTCGTGTAAACAGAAGTGTTATCTGTGGAGAAAACACTAGGAAAATACCCTTCATTGTTCCCTTCTGGCACTGGATCCCCTCCCATCCACCCACTCTAACAGACAACACCCTAACATCTAGACTCTGTCATGGTTTTCATCCTACTTTAAAGTCAAAAGTGGTATTCTGGAGGCTATATTAAAAAACAACCCTCACCCTTTTACCAGAAGTGATACCATCATGCTGTTATGAGACTGAATTGTAGCTTTTAATACATAAAGCATGTTCTACAACTGAAAAGTTCATGCTTCTAATAAAAAAAATGAGGCTGCACTCCTGTGAGTATACTTATGTTTTTTTCTCTTTAGAACTGCCGTAATTAAGTCATTTATAGTTAGTTACTGACAAAAAGAATGAGTTTTTCCCGTTTTGTCTTTTGTCACAATTATTGAAAGATTGTGCTGACTTCCAGCAATTCCTTCTTACGTTCTCTTAGAACTTGGGGTTTTTTTCTTTAAATTAAAGAGATCCAATCATGTCTGCAACAGCTGATCAACCCCTGGAAAAAGAAAAGCTTTTTTTTTTTATATAGATTATGGGACCACTGGTGTACTACATGACCTAGAAGTAAAAACTCGGACTGCTCTCTTCGGATGCTCCCTCAAGAATTCACAGCGTAGCAGCTCTTCTTTCAAGGCCAGTTCCCATTTTCCCATCGTGTTGCAGATAAACTGTTCCTCTGTACTGAGAAAAGGCATTTAGCCCAGCAATAAGCACTGTCAGAGGACCAAGCAGTGAAGTACTGAGCAACAACAACTCATGTTCTATACACAGCTCTCACACTGAGAGAGCAGTGAGAGCTCTCATATTCTATACACTGGCAGCAGCCACCCAACTGCTTTGTTGACCGTGAGATGGCGACTACTGCTTCCCCTTTCTGAAAGCTGAGCTGAGCAGGGCTGGCTTTGCACAGCTCAGGTCACCGAGGAGGGAAAGAGATGAAGAAAGCAATTGCTTCTACTAGTGTACCTATTGCTCAGTTTATGCAAAGAGGAGGATGGCCTTGCTGACTTGCATTGTAAGATGTGCTGACGCTCCCTTTGAATAGCCACGGTGCAAGAGGAGGTGCCATTGTGCTGATGAGCCCCTTCCATGGTGGTCCATGGACCTGATGCACTGAATGGAGTCAAACAGAACAGCAGCTTATTGCTACTAAAGCTGTGTGTAGAGATAAAGTAAATGGTGCTTCAATGACTAAAATACGTAGGAAATTTGCACAGCCAGTACCTTAGTTTCTGTAACTCAGAATCACCGACTAGCTGCAGTTGGAAGGGGCCTCTGCAGGTCATCTAGTCCAGCCCACAAGTTTCCCCAGACCAGATAAATGCCATCTGTTTTGTATCTTGTCGGGCCTCAGAACACATTTGCAAAGAACAAGCTGTAATAGGGTGAGGACAGCAAACAAAAAACACTGCATACAACGTCTGACCCATCTGTGGAACTTGTTATTCATGTTAATCCCACTTGTGTGAACTGTTGCTTAGGGAAGTTGAGCCTGTGCTCAACTGTAAGCTATCTTAACTGGAAGATGAAGTTTTCATATTAGTTACAGTCAGTAATGTTAAATGGTTGTGGTTATGTTAATTAAGGTCGAGTACAGGACTTCTGATACGCTGGTGTAAAGACACTGCTATCTGCTGTGAATGCAAACTTACGATTAGAGTATAAATTGTTGAAGAAAACTATACCTCATTGATTATAATTCAGCAGACTGATAAAAAAAAGTAACCTGTAACCTTTACAAAGACCTACAAACCCACTGAGGCTGAAGTTTACCAAAATTCTTGGAATGCTGGCAAAAAAATTCAGTGTGAAGTTCAACTGCAGTTAGCAATGTCCTGAGCTCCTTGTCCCTGCAGCAGGTAAATGTAGTTCACTTACAAGCTTTATTTCTAATATTTGCAGCTGAAATATTGTTTTGAGTGGCTGCTCAGATGGTAACCTGTTCTTGGAAATATCTAGAGGAAACAGCTAGTTTATTTTCATACAGGTTATTATATTACAACTGCATAACTGCTGAGTTTCTCTAGCAGAGAAAACACGGAACAGGAATGTATGCTGGTATGTTGTGGATGTAGATAAATGATTTGTTGTGCTAAAGACCTTGTCTACACTGCAGCTGCCCTGTGACACCTGCCCCGCTGTCTGCAAAGCAGATCCTACCTGATCCCATGGCCAAAGGGACATTAGAGAGTGAACTGGGAAAACCAGCTGCAGGAAGATAACTGTTCAAATGAAAAGTAACTGATTCAAAAGCTATTTTAACTGTGGTAAGGGAAATGGGATACCTTGAACTGTTCTTTAGTGGAAATGCAAAAAGTGAGTGAAAAAGCAGCAAGCTCCTAGGAACTGGAGGGCAGTGTTCTGTGTTGTCCCACTGCCCCAGATCAATTGTATCACTCAAAAATGTAGCAGCTTAGTCTTCTTGTCCAGCACTGCAAGCTTCTGTCATTTCACTGTCAGTAGGATGGTCTTGCTTTCTCAGAGGCAGGATCTGGATCCATTTATCCAAACATCCATTTTCAAAAACAACTTTCACCTTCAGAATTCTCCCTGCAGATCTTAAATGCTTCTTCAGCCCACTTGGGAACTGGTGAGATGGAAGGAAAAGCAAAAGCTACGTCTGTGCAACTGTAGTGGAAGAGGACTTACAGAAAGGTGAGGAACATGCTTTGCCCAGAAGGCAATCAGACATTTTAAAGCCCTCCCTGCAGGGAGTGGAGAGAGCTCCAAGGAAGGGAGAGCCCCCCACTGCAGAGGATAAGACAGGATGAGGTGTATCAGCCCCAAAGAAAGAATTCCTGCCCACAAAACCCCATCAGCCTGAGCCACACCAAAACATATTCAAGCAAAACCAAACAGCCGACCGAGAGTGACTTAATCCCCAGTAACAGCAAAAGTCCTTAGTAAATTGAGACAAAAAAGGAAGGAAATCTGTGCAGAGAGGACGAGTGAACAGCCAGCAGAATTTACTGATAAAACCAGATGTCTGTATGGGATGAAAAGGGTCTCGAGGTGCTCAGTGTGGCCGTTTGCAGGGGGGGGACAGCGCTGAGGCCTACTCCAGCGTGTCCCAAGAGCAGGCCGCAGGGCTGGCGCAGGCTGCAGGGCTGGCACAGCCCCCTCCTCGCTACCCAGCGCCGGCACAAGCAGCTTGGAGTCATGTCTCAAACCTGAAAGTCACTTTACAACAGAGTCACGTCCTGTACAATACATCTAACAGCCGTAAGGAGGTGAGGCAGAGGACACCGCTCCATCAGTACAGCTGCCTGAGCTCTCAACAGGGTAAAGGAACTTACTTTCTTCAGCTTTGTTTTGTCTCTAACAGGTCTAACTCAGGTATCTTTCCCCCTCCTGTAAGACTGTCGCAGGAGCTGTAAATCTGACCCAGTTCCTGCAATGCAGGCCATACTGACCACTAGGCCAAACAACACTCAGGATGAAAACAGGCCCCAAAACATTTGCTAAAGCAAACTGAGAAGTATTCATATGTGCCTAGATGTGATCAGTTTCCACACTTGAAAAAAACAAGGAGATCGTTGCTTCTTTGGCAAAAATACTACTCCATTTTTCCCTTTCCTTGTGTCCAGCTCCTCCATTCAACCCTTCCATGGCTTTTAAGGAGAGTGCCAAGTTTTGTTCTGGAAAAATTCACGCTGTAACATAAATGGCTGCTGATTACACATTATGGAAACAAACAGCAGCATTCCCCACCTAACTCTGGGCTCTCAAACTTCACTGTTTTGCTCTCCTGTACAACATTTTGCATCAATTTTAGAGGGTGAAGGTACCTCTGAAACACTCAGTGATTGCTAGAGGGAACTGGAACGTTTTAAATAAAACACCAGCTCCAGTTTGTACAGAGGAAAGGCACAGCTCTTCTGTGAACAGGAGGCTTGGCTGGATGTCACTTCTCAGTTTCAGCCATATTACAAAGATGCAGCTACTCAATAATTTGTGGGGAGAGCAGGGGAACTAGAAAGCAGTAGTAACAAAAACGTCAGAAGTAACTGCAATTTAGTGCTCTGATGTCTAGCCCAATTCTGTTTACTAGAGTTAGGTTCAGACATAGGTTTTTAGGGAGCATATATTTTGACTTCTGTCATCAACTAATATAAATTTTGATGAAGAAATGTGAAATGAAAGTAAACATATATATGTTTAAATCCTACTTTGGAAACTTAGGTATCAATTCAAGGCAATATTGATTACCAAGTACCAGCCAGTTCAGTTCTACTTGGTGTCTTATAAAAGCCATTCCTGACCTGCCCAAAAGCAGATCGGTTCACCTGAAGGACTGATGAGTCAGGACTAACGCTTTCAAAAGCATTTTAAACCAATTTAAAATACACAAAACCATCAGCTAAAATGTTCTCAGACAGACTAGAAAGCATCACTCATCACGCACCAAATTGCTGTAGGATTTTTTCTTTCTTTTTTTTTAAAGTCTACCATCTTGTCTACACCAGTCTTCTCAGGTATCTTGGAATTTGTTAGCTAGTGCATTCAAATGTCATGAATTTATTCCTTAGTCTAAACAAGACCTTACCAGCAATTATTTCAGATTAGCTTTGAAGAACACCGTCAGAATGTCATTCAGGAGCTCGTACTGTTCTTTCTTTGTGTTGTGGCATGTAGGTTGATTAGGCTTCACACTCCATTACCACTAAGTGATATTCACAATACACTTGCTGTCAAACACAACGAAGTAAAATGTAGCTTGGAGGATACACTCCTAAATAATGCTCAGCCAGGCTATGAAAACAGAAGTGGCAGAATATATTTCAAACACTGCATTTATTACAAAGGTGCATAGAGTTTACGCCGTTTCTTTTGAATACTTACGTTTCAACTACAAACAACATACAAAGCTAGTTTACAGTATGTAATAAAGTCAACAATGATTATCTAGTAAATTCCGTACAACAGGATATTATACTGTCTTTAATTTCACAAAACATTTCTGAAACAAAGGCACTTACAGAATTTAAAAAAAAAAAAGAACATTACACTCAACATTTAAAATTTGAATTCCGTTCTCCCTCCCCTGCAGCACTGTGGATGACTAGTTTGATGTGAAATTAGTTACCAGGACTAGCACATCAGCAGTGCTTGAGCTACAGATTTATGGGCTAAATTCTCCATCATTTATGCAACTTCTGCATTTACCTAGCCATAAGAAAGGAAATTTAATTGGGTTGCACTGTGACAATAAAATTTGGTCCTACACCATATTGTTGATCAAGACAAGACCTGGTTAAGTGTTCCAATTCTGGAGGGAGGGAAGCAGACCATTTTACCGTCTTTCATCCAGTTTTGTAACTGAAGTAGTAATACTACAACTGAAGTAGTCTTTATGTATTAATGTTGTATCTCTTCACTTGAATTTAGTTATCGTTAGCACATGTTCATCGAAGGAAAGGTGCAATTTATCAGGCTCTTTAACCCTATCCCCCATCTTCTCCCACTATTCCACAGTCATATGCATATTTGGTATGCACTGCATCTACCCCAACATTTTACCTCTGGAGAGTTATTGTTGCCACTTTCCTACTTCCTTTTTCTTAGGGATGACAGCAGATAATTAAGCCAATGTCTTATGAAATTTCAGATTTTCCTTTCATATCCAAAACACAGCCCTACTAACACCACCACTAACTGCATATTTTGCCAGATCAGACAGAGGAAAGGAAGAGAAACCTCATGAACTGGAACGTTGTACCTGTGCCCCAAGAACTGCACAGCAGCTGTGCTTGCTGACTGCATCTCATTGCCCAGACTCCTTCCAGGTAACTGCCTAACAAAGGTGCTGGAACCTCTGTTGTGCTTCTATATGAAAAAGCACACATGGGCAAGCTCTACAGAAAAGGGACTGTTTCTGCAGTTATTTAGTGCCCTCCCCCACACAATATTCCAGATTTCTAGGGTGACGCTTCATCCTCCATACAGGAAACCCTGTCCATTTTTGGTGGTTCCCACAGAACAGCGTAATGAAGCATTGCCCAATTTTTCAGCTTGCAAGGCAGGACAGAGGAGGAACACACAGATACAAGGCACGCCTGCTCTGTGAGTGCCTCTTGGCACCACTGCACACAATTCAAATACTCTTACAGGGGTGTAACAGAAGGACATCAGTTGTCATGAATATCAACGCTAAAAAACTTTCTACATGTTTATCCTGAAATGCCCTGAAGACTTTTTTTAAAAAAATAATTGGAATAACCTAGAAAAAGACCCAAAAATCAGTTAGAGAAATAAGACTGCCTTTGACAGCAGCAGCTTCCATCCACCATATGAGGTAAAACAATGCCATCAGTTATTCAAGTTCCACGTTTTACAAAAAGTAATATACCTCAAACGTAGCATCACAGGACAAGTGGCTTAAAGACCTCTCTAAACAAGTAAAATCAGTATGAGATGTCAAAATTATTTCACTAGTTACATCATAGTGACAGACAGAATGATCTACAGACAGCTCTACCAAGGAATAACAAATTTCATTTCAATGTAGAAAAGATAGCATTGTAGAAGATACTAAAAAAAACGTGATTCATTTGATCAATGCAAGTTGTACAGAGCCAGAAGCCTTGCAAACACTGTTATGAACATGCCTCAGGACAGCAGAGTACAAGCAATATCTTCCTGGAAATGCACTACCTCTGTGGCCAAAACCTACCACTCTTTTTTGTCCTGACTTGTCATTCTCTGCTCAGCTTTATAGGAATGTTGAAGACAAAGGAGAGGATTAACCTCTACTGCATGTTTGGTTGGCATTTATTTTCCACCCTCATATATTATTATTCAAATGCAGTCTTGGTTTATAAAGATGCATCACCTCTACCTGCAGCCTGTAGTTTCCCACTATAGACAATGACAAACCCTAAACATTTCAGAACCCCAATCTACTTCTGATGTCAAATACCTCCTGTAAAATAAATCCCTTCACTGTGATGAGGCAAAACTGAACACTGGCAGTCACTTCTGCTTAAACACATGGTTAAGGTGCTATTTTTATTTTTTCCAAACTAGTCGACAACATATGACTATTAAGCAAACCAAGTACTTGTCCAATAATTTTTAATTAAGAATTCTCAAGTTTTCATCTTTTGATCTATTTGTTCTAGTGAATGGCAGAAGGTTTGGGTTTATTGTCCATTCTAGCTATACATTAAAACAGCCTGAGAAAACACCCAATGAAGGCACAGTTTTTAAGCCTTAAAGTTGGGGAAAAAAACAAGGAAATAACCAACTCACGCTCTTTAGCACAGAATAATGCAACTAATCCAAACATAACTAAACATGGCTCACTACTCTTACTGAAGGCAAACGTGTTTCAAAAAAGGTTCCCTTTTAAAGATGCATGAAATGTGTAACGTTGAAGCTTACATAATTACAAGTAACTTCAAAACAAGCAGAACATGTATCACATAAAGTTCTTAGAAATTATGTTTTTATGATTCAATACTGTGCAAAAGATTGCTACAGCTTTGGGTGTCTGACAATGCTCATAGTAGATCATTCCTCTCTACTACACTTCAAAATTATTGCACGACAAACGTAATTGTGGTTCTTATTTCTGAAGCACCCCTTCTGTGTTTTGAACAAAATTTCTTTGTATTTACTTGAGGTATAAAGGAATAACTTCTGCAAGAAGTACTCAAAGCATTTGAAAAACAAAAAAGATACTGAATTAACTTTCACTTTACTTAAACAAAAGATTGCTGTCTTCCAGGATAATATACTATGGTTGCACGGTGTAAACAGCACAAATTATATTTTTAAAAAGTTTTGTAGGTGGAAGCATGGTAGCAGATCCATTCAGTAGGTGGGCTTCTGAGGATCCATGTAAGCAGGGTTGTAAGGGGGTTGGCTGATTGGGTAAGGTGCTCCAGCACCAGCTGCAAAAGCAAAAAACAAGAAAAAAAAACAGAATTGTAAAACTTACATTCAGAATTCTGTAACTAAAATGACAACTTCTGTTTTGAGTACATGACTAAGAAGCTCAACCTATCTACCATCTTAATTGGACTTGAGAATAGTTTGTGCTCACTCAAAGCGTTTGCATTTCACAAGTTAGATCACACTTCATTCCTGTGAGGTTTTGTTTTTGTTCTGTGTATTGTGGCAGCTACAAGCACACGGTTAGGCTTCAAGGGAGGACAGCTTTAAAAAAAAAGAAGAAAGAAAAAAGCCAGAATATCAGAATGTCAGACCTCAGAAGTCAGAGATGCACAAACAACAGGATATACATGATAGTATGTGGAGAAGTGAAAATAAACCAAGAGAAAAAGGATGAGAGAAAGCATCTTAGGATTCCTTCAGGGGAACTGCTTTCCTAGTGTCACCAAATTAATTACAAAACTAAAATAAATTTTTAAAAAAGTGGCCCATGACTACCAGGCATGCTAAAGGTTGAAGAGTTTGACGTACATAACAAATGTACCACCTAGAAGCTATCCTTATTTTCTAGTATCCTGAGACAAGCTGCTCTGAAGCAGCACTTTCATTTTCAGGTCTGTCGAGCAGCATGAGTTAGTTCAAACAATGCAGCACCCGATCACATCTCTGGGATGTACAAGCATGGCTATCTTCACTGATCTTGTAAGTTGAGTGCTTTTGGCTCCTATGTGACTGAGCAGGTATTCTCTCTCCTGCACATGACCTAATTAAAAGACTGCCCCTTGCCTAATAAGCAAGGAAAATAACAGAAATAGCCATCCGTGTATAGGTTAAAAAAATCAGTAAGCATGAGAGTGCTATACTTATGTTAACTAGACTTCGATTTTAATATGAAATTTCAATTGAGTTATTAAAACATTCTGCTGGGTCGACTGTACACCAAGAAATTTTGCCAAGACAGCACCAGCTGCATCTCCTCTTGCAACTATTAATAAAGAAATGGTGATAGGGAAATTTCAGCATGAGTGAGGTTTCATGTAACTTGCTTATTTACATCAGTATCGAACACAACAAATGTGATGACACAGGATTGGCTCCATTGTCCGTTCAGTTATTCAAGAGATGAAGAAACATTCAGCTCATTCTTGTCTTACCTGCCATTGTTTCATGGTACGCTGGGGGTCCTGATGGCTGCATGGGGTAGGGGGGAGGATACTGCGTGGGGTACGGTGCTGCCGGCATCCCTGGCTGTGGCTGGATGGCCACAGGCTGATATCCTTGGTACGGGGCTGCTGGGTAGCTGGGTGGCACTCCCGGCTGTGGTGGCTGCGGGTAGGGAGCGTGGACCACTGTAGTGGCAGTAGTGGTGGTCACAACAGCTGCAAACAATCACAAGGAATAGGGTTAGTGCTGGTGGTTCTAGGAGACCACCTGGGACAGCCAACAGCAGTAACGCAAGAAACATTCTAAGATCAATTTCTTACTCTAAAATCTAGGCAATTTCATTTTTGAAGTTCCCAAAAGATTTAGAAATGCTTTCCTCAGAGTATCCTTCCATTGACTAAGTGCCAGTAGGAGTTATCACATACTGGGAGAGCAGCCAGTTTATCTCCTTGTTTCTCAGCCACAAAGACCAAAGAAATCTCTTCTTGGACTCATCCCTGCAGCCAAATGATCTATCATTTGGTATAAGGCTGGAAAAACTGTTTATTTGTAAAGATGTTAGCTGATTTTGAGGATAAAGGTGCTAAGGATCTCCTTTAGTAGGCATGGAGCTTCCTATCATAGTTCACCAAACAACACGTGGTTTGTCCATATTAATCAGCATTTCAAGCTCTTTAGTCTTAGTATCATTCTATTTGTCAAATATTTAGCCCATAGACAGAACACTAAAAATATATTCCAAAATCACTCAAACACAACGTGAACAGAAGACCTAGAAATGGTCACTCTAAAGCTTACCTGTCAGTATGGTCAATAAACCACAGCTTTGACTTCAAAACCTCACGTGGTTTAGTGACTCACTACTAAGCTGAAGTCAAGCAGTAAAGAAAGAAACCTTTCTGTAAATTCTGAGCATTTGTAATGGAGTTGCAGGGTTTGTACTGCCATAATTCTGCTTTTGAAATACGTGCATTTCCTTAGCAGTGATGGAATCAACAACCCGTCTTGTGAAACAGTCCAAATAATCACTTTCCCAGTGATCACCAAAGAAGTAGAAATTCGTATATTTTCAGTTTATCTCAGAGGTGAGGGAAAACTTCTCATTCTTCACATGTAAGATTTATCTTTTGGCAGTGAAGATCTTTTCCTAACTCCTTCGCAACTACTGCTGTTGTGGTGCTGAGACTGTGGTGTATTTTTCAGGTATACTTTTAAGAGACTGTTTAAAATGTATCTTTTATTCTATCCCATTTACCTAAACAAAACAAAACAAAAATCTGCACATGTTGAGAGGAGAGAGGAGGAGCTTCTTCAATACCCAGAAGATATTCCAAAATGTCTGTCTGCAATTTCACATTTTAAAGCAGCATAAATGCTTATTTTTAATGTTTAGCTATTGCTATTTGTAGCAGAGTAGTCAGAAAATATTATTATTTTCACTTTTTACAGGAATGTAATTTTCCAGAAAAAAAAAAAAGAAGTCTTGTTCAAAGATGTGAAGGGCAAGAAAAAGGAAGTAAATATACAGGTACTTACGCTGAGGTCTTCGACATGCTTTATACAAACAGCAACAGGAACAGGTGAGGCACAGAATAATAGTAATTACAATCACTGCAAAAACGATAACTCCAATCGCAACAAGGGTTCCAAAACTGCAAGGGAAAGACCAGCAGGAGTAGTCAGTCTCACATTTATTCCCCTTATTACCCTTTAGCTCTCTGCAGCTAGCACCCTGCTCTTCCTCCAGTCTGTTAGCTGCTACGTCGTGCGTTTGGGTAAGAAACAACTGCCAGGTGCAGTGCTACACAGAGCCAGGTCTGCTGAGCCACTGGCAGCTGACTGACCCCGAGGCTGGAGTGCTCTCCTTGTCCATGGAAAGCACCTAAAATAGGAGTATCTGATCCTTGTTTTGGTGTGACTGCGTGTCCCTGTATGCCAGAAGATTACAGAGGTAGGGTTTCACATTAATTAACTTGCCAAGTTAATTCTCCAGGTACTACTTTACTGCTCTGAACATACAGGTAGGCATGCGGAGATGAAACGCCTCAGTCTTCTGGGTGACATTCACAAGTCCATGAGTGCTGTCCCTCCTGGGCCAGCTAGGGGACAGTGGAGCAGAGCTGACCTCTCCACACTGCAGGTTGCCTGGCTTTGTGAACAGCTGTGTTAGAACACATGGCTTCAAAGACCTGAACTGCAACAAGTGTGTCATGCTACCTTACAGGAGACAGAAATGCCTAAATCCAGTGTGCAAAAGTCAAAGAGAATGCCACCCTTAAACTCCATCAGTGCCAGGTGATGGAGCATGCAGACGTACAGCTTTCAGAGACCACTGTTGGTAGGGTCTGCTTACCACTCCAGACAGAAGTAACCACAAAAAGCATTAAATGCTCACTGTCAAGCCCATGCTTGTCATAGGAAGGGTTACACCATTTTCCAGAAGACCACTTTTTAGAAACTCAATGCCCAGACAATTTTCTGTCTTTTTTTTGTGAATATTGAAACGAAAAAGCAAAGTACTGGAACCTAAGACCCCTGAAGTGTTAATGTACATGATTTGTTTGCTATGGTCTGAAATCACTCAGAAGCCAGAGCCTCCTGCATTTTTATCTCTTACAAAATTAATCATGTACCAGTTTTGGAAACAATTGCAGGAAGCTGGTCTTAACGAAGAACGAGCTCTAAAATAACGAGTGGAGGGCTGTTTCAATATCCATCCTCTTTTTGCTTCTTCACAGACATTTTGGCTACAGAACTTTGTTTCTCTTCCTGTTCAGTTTCCTCTTAGAAGCTTCGAGCAAAATGACATCTCCAGAACCTCCAGCAATTTTTGCTTGGTTACCAACCAGACATCCAGTGTAAAAATTATTTTTGATTATCAATCACACGAGAAGGTTAAATCACTGACATTAAAAAAAAAAAAAAANCCAACAATAAAAAAAAAAAAAAAAAAAAACCTCTATCCCTGCCCAAAATTCAGAAGACCTCACCTCAGTCTTCTATAGCAACTTAATCTGGCGTTCACAATAGAACAGGTTCGATCTGAAACACATTTTTTTCCCCTCGCAAAGGTCCCACCACTTTTTTTTTTCCTATTTCTGCAACAGCTTGAAGAATAGGACCTGAACCAGAATTTTATTAGTGACTGAATGTGCATTAACTCATTTTTGTGCACTGATTTTGTGAAGGACCCATTACAGCACTGTGGACGTACTTGGGAAGCTCCAGCTCAGTTCTGTGATTTGCCCACTGCTACTGCACCCAAGCATTCCTGCATCACTCCGGAAGCAGGAACTGTGCAGCCATGTGAAGTCACAGAAACAGCGTCAGAAACACTGCCAGGAAGGCAGACAGCTAACTGCAGCACAGCTGCACAAACATGAAGATGCATGCATGCTTTGTCACTCGTTTGCACCTTCACAGAATGGTGGAGCTAAGATTATGACAGGGTCCTTACCAGGTACTCGTTATATAAATTCAATGTATACTGGAGGAGAAATAGAAGGGTGCAGAATGTCTTTATACGTGAGACAGCCACCGTGATGGCCCTGCTGGCAAGATACACACCCACAACAAGCTGCAGGCTGCAGAGCCTGCATGACAACCACTAGCTGCAGTTACAGCAGGCTGTGAGTGCCAGCAGTTCTCCTCACCAGCCCTGAGAAAGCTTTCTTACTAGGGAAGTGAACATTTCCCTTACATGCAGATATTACTGAGTAACATCAGCAGAGACCCAAAGGAAAAGAGTCTCATAAATTGTTCCTCTGGCTCTTCCCAGTGAAGGAGGAAGAGACCTTTTCGCTAGTGAACGATGCCAAGGGAAAAAGGGTTCCTTTGCCAAGGGAAGAGATGAGGACAAATTCCTCACTTCTGCAGCCAGTGAACCTTGCTGAACTTTACCAAAGGCAGGGCAACATTTCAACAAATCAAAGAAATGGAGAAAGCAGATGAAGTGGAGAAATATCTACTCATCATAAGTAAACAAGCACAGCAGGAAACCTGCAGAGCCCTCATCTTTCAGGACCAGATTCAGTTCTGTTACAACAAGAGAGAGAACAGAACCGGCCCTGCTGGCTGCCAGCAGATAACATCGGTCAGCTGGAAGCACAGGCTCCATCAGCTTATTGGTAATGAACTTTTCTTCTCCCTCTCATTGCCTGTTTCCTGTCTCCAGTAAGGGATGTGACAATAACGAAGCTTAGGGAAACAAACAAACTGCCATATCCTTACTTTCACCAAGTTCTTAGAAACACTGCGCGCATTTTCATCACGTCTGCACCTTTGCTGAAATGACATGACCCCTGCGTGGTGGAATCCTGTGTGTTTTTATAGGAACTGAAAGGAAACACGTCCTTAAGGTACAGGTGTGTCAGGTATGCACACTTCAGAGCACGGTTCTGTTTGCGCGTGTAAACACGGTGATTCAGTGCTACAGACCAACACGCTGTGATTACTACAGACCACAATTACAAGCCTGCAGACAGCAGACATGAGCTAGCTCTTCCCAGAGTTTTCTAGGGAGCGTACACAACTGGACTGCTGTTATTTTTATCACTGACTGCACAGCAGCAGAGTAACTTTTCCTGCCAGCGCCTGGGCTCGTGTGGACCAACTTCTTGCAAGAGCACAAGGTGCCAACACACTGAAGGAAAACAAACCTGCCTGTGCTGTGAAGTGCAAGTGGCTGCAGCAACACCCTCCTTAACACCGGAGCTCTTCAAAAATACTTTTTTCCTCGTGTTTTCTACTGCTAGTTTTGAGAATTCTTTTGAAATATCTTAATGGTCTGGCTGTGCTATCTGTCCGTTCACTGCCAGAGGAGTACTGCCCCCAGCACTTCTCGTGATACAGACCAAGTGATGATTATAGTCCCCTGGGACTCCCATGGGTAAAACCACTGCAAACAGTGCAGGAAGGCTTCTGGAAGCAGAAGCTGGTACCCAAGGGAGGGCAGCAGGGTGCTCAGCGTTCAGTTTACTCAGTGAACTGTCAGAGGTCTGGGAGAGAGGAGACTGCACATCCTGTGTGCTAGGTCCAGAAAGTCTATGGCACTCTCCTAGAAACTACTGTTACATTTAGTTGCTTTCACTTGATGATTTTTTCTGAAGGAACTCTGAAAATATTTGAAAAACAAATGTCACATTAAATAATATTTTAATTACCAGCTGCTAGCCTGCATTACACATACACGAAAACTCAGAACCAAGGACTGTAGCTGAAAGATACTTCCTGGATGGTGAAACAAAGAAAGAACTCAAACCAAACCAAACCCAAACCCAAACTACACCTTACCCATGAATTCTGGACACAAAGGTCAGGGTGCAGAAGTGGAGGCAGCCACAGCCCCGGATCACAGCGCGCTGCTGGCGTCAGCCTGGACGTGGCTGTGCAGGCTCTCCAGCATGTGCCAGTCTCTAAATAAACCCCACACTCACAGACAGCTTGAGCTCATTCACTGCCACTTCCTGCTTCTTCCTCCTCGCATAATAAAAGCAAACTTCTGCCAAGAATTTAACTGAAAACAAAACACAAACCTACCAGCTTTATCGTAGCAAGGACAAACTGCAACTTCTCATGGATTCTGCAGCACATAAGTACACAGAGAGCACTCCCTGCCCTTTCCCATCACCACACTTTCTCTTGCTCACCCCACTCCACTTCCACCTATCTTCTTTTACATTAGGAAAGCCCTACGTTGTGTATGCGCTGAGTATACCTTACCAACTCACCTCACCTCTAAGGGATGCTAACAATCCCAATGTGTATGAGTGCCCAAAGGGAGATACCTGATGAGTGCCCCTTTTACCTCTTTGGGTACTGAATGAGATGCAACTGAGAGGTCAAAAAGGGACCACCAAGCCCAACATCCAACAGCTACTGTCTGTCGATGATAATTCTCCAGGCAGAAGCTCCTCTGTGTTTTGTTTTTTTATATATAGGAGATCTCAACCTTACACATAAAGTGGAAGACAATGTGACATGCTCTGAATGTATGGAAGGCCTTTGAAAATATTCAGTTTTCAATTCCATTTTTAAAACTCTTTACTAGCTTGAATTGCTAAAATTGCAACATTTTGTAAGCCCTGTTGTAGGGGAAGCTGTTGCATGCCTCTGCATTCAGGACAGTGGTGCATACTGTAGCATTTGCCTGTAAAAAGAAAGGGGAAAAAAAATAACAAAACCACCTAGTTCTGAAAAATTAAGCAGCCCATTTTTTCCATGAGTTTTAGTCTGTTCCAAGATTTGTTCCATGCTACAAGAAAGACGTTGGCAGGGTCCCTCCCAAAGGCATGGTAGCTTTCAGGAGCAAACATCTGCAAACACTGAGCTATGGCTGCAAGAAAGGGTGGTCCAGAGGGACTCAAGTTCACACAGGAAGCTGATGTGGGTTACTTTATACAGCTTTAAGGCCAAAAAACATGATTTAATTTCATCCACAAAAAGTTGGTGGGAATTCTCCAAGTTTTTACAGTTTTCAGAGGGAAGTTGGTGTGTATTCTCCAATTGTTTACACTTTTGGGGGGAAGTTGGTGTGAATTCTCCAAATTTTTACACTTTTTGGAAGGAAATTGCGGTATATTCTCCAAATTTTTACACTTTTTTGGGAGAAATTGGTGTGAATTCTCCACATTTTTACCCTTCTTGGGGGGAAGCTGGGGTTTGAGACTTTCTGAGAGAAAGTTTGCTAAATGTGTCCCGAGTGGGTTTTCTATTTGTTCACCTAGGAAGCTGATGTGGGTTACTTTATACAGCTGTAAAGCCAAAATAATAAGCTTTAATTTCATCCATAAAAACCTGAGGACTATTTTTGCAAGACACCAACTTTTCAGTGTTTTCAAGTAACACACGACAGTCCCAGCACAACGAGCTCTTAAAGAGCCTACAGTGGCAGGGAGGGAACTTCCTGGAGCTTTTGGCTTTGCTCAGATCTGACGCTCGGATCCCACAGCTTGTTACAGAAATTGTGCACAAGCATCTCTTCTTGGCCTATAAACAGCCCTCCTGTACTAAATATAGCTATTTACATAAACTCCTTTATAATGCATGCTAAAAATACAAGCTCAGGGAGTTTCCCAGGAAATGTATTATTGTACGCTTCAGAATGATTGCTGCAGGTAATGAGCACATTAAAAATGTGTGCAACAAAGAGGGGAAGTGTCAGAGGGTCTAAGGAGTCCTTCATCTAGAGTGCAGGAACTGACATGAACCTCACACTGGTCACAACAGTTTCAGACAAGTCCATGGGACCTTCAGCATAAAGCTGCCCTTAAGCCTTACAAAAACAGACAATAAATCCATTTAACATGCTCCTTTAGCAGCAAAAAGAGAACATACACTGTATGCACAGATATCGAAGGCAAACAAAGCAGCCAGCTCCCATCCTATTGTTGGCGTCCTGGTTTAACAACACAATGTCATTTCCCCCATGGCAATTAAAATTTGAAACAAAGACAAAGGCCACGAGAGGGATTTCTGTGAAATGGTCACATTAACAGAGCAAGGTTGGCTGAACCATTAAGTGCTGCAGAAAATTTTCTCCACAAAACCAACAATACTGTGCACTGGCCACCACCAGTACCATCCCAGTTCCAGAAAGCGGTTGTAAACCTCCTCAGATTTAAGCAACTCATTAGAAACTAACTTGGCTGAAGTGTTAAAGCTTTAAATAATAATGGAAAAATGTCAAATTGCAACACTGTGTGTGGCTTGCCAAACACACTGAAACTGCAATCAAAGGAAGTTCAGGCTGCGTTACGCCCACCAACTTTGCTAACGCTAGAGACAGCTCTTAGAGGAGAGGGAAATCTCTTTTTACTCACATCAGTCACGTTGGCACATTCACAGGAGTCAGAAACACCTTGTTTGGACAGCAGCAGTTTGAATTGGGTAAATTAATGGATCCAGACCACAGTGGAGTGACATGCTTTTTCGTTCTTCCTCCCGTCAGGAAATTAGTCATCCAACAGGATGAGAAACAGCAAGGGAAAGAGTCATCCCAACAGCCAGGAAATCCAGCACTGCACAGACAGGAGCAGACCTCTGCAGCAGAGCCCGGGCCTGGCTGGGTGATGCTCATGCTTCTAAATGGCATCAGCATTAACAAGACCTCCGTAAAAAGAAGTAAAAGCGACTTTTACAACTGGTACTTAGATAACTTGCAAAAACAGAAGTTTTAAGCTCACCCCCCAGTGGAACTGAGAGCCAGAGGTCACGCTAGTAACCACGGCATAGAATATCACGTTAAAAATGAATGGTAGAAGATGTTTTTCATCAAAACAGCTTTCATCACAAGACCAACGTTGGCACAATTGCTGATTTCCTGCACTAGAACCGATTGGTTTGTTTCACAGAGCACCCCAGGACGGCAGCTCCAGAAGGCTGGGCAGTTTCAGGACATCCCCCTCTTCCCTTAAGACATTTATAATAACACAATTTACGGCAAACACCTCTGGCTGCACCTCTGGCCACTGCTGTTGTATGGAAGTACACGAAACAGCAATGGAGCCAGCATTGGGACCCACGTGCTCAGCCTCTCACAGATCTGACTGAACAACAAGCAGAGTCTTTTCACACGTTTCCTAGGAAGGATTCTCCATTTCTTGAGCTGCAGGACCCTCATCTGAGGGTTAACCCGCCTGTGGTGTGTTAAAAAATGCACTCTTGTCAGAGCTGTAACTGTGTGGGCTTTGCTGTGCCAGTACACAATACAAGAGGGACCGTCTCACCCTAATGAGCACATGCAGTAAATGAGGTACACAACTCAGAGCAGTGAACTACTGAACAGAACCCAGCAGCGAGTCTTGCTGTGTCTCTTGCTGTGTCTCTGCGTGTCCAGGCCAGGTTATCCTGTTTTTTGTGACAAAACTGCCTTCTGCTGCTAAGCACAACCAGGCACGCCTGTCTCTGTGCCAGGACAGCTCTCCTCAGCCTCTTTCCATCCTGGTTTCAGAGCATGCAAACCTGCACGAGCATTAAGCCCGCTCCTCGAAGCACGTGACTGAAAAATCCTTTGCCAGCAATGAAGAAAAAACAAATGCACTACGATGCAAGTCACAATTACAACTTGTGCAAGCTTATATTTACTTCTCAGGCTAGAAAAATGCATAAAACATTTTAAAAACATAGCTTCAAATCCACATCTGAATTGTTTCTAGGCAAATAGATTGCATTTCTTGGTGAGATAAGCTCGTGTCTGAATGCAAGCCATGCAGAAAGGGCTCTGTGCATGATTTAATTCATGTTACGTAAAATCCTGAGGACTGCTACAGGAAAAGAAATCCCTTGCTTATTAAATGGAGACCGATCAGCTTTCTAGAAGTTATTTTTCAAAGAATAATTTTCCTCATTCATTTTCTTATAATTGACAACATATTACAGATGCTGGAGCACCCGACTACGCAGTAAAACATGAACCCAAGCCCCTGACAGTGCTGGTGGGAGAGGAGGAGCAGCATCACTGAGTTCTTACCATGCCTATGGAGGAAGCATATGCTTAAAAACATCTAAACTGGGAGACAGCCAATTTGGATAATCACATCTTCCACAGGTGGAGCTGTACAGTTTTTGGGACACGTAGGAGATTACTGCAGACTGCATTTCAGACAAGGGTGGGCAGGAAATGGATTTTCTCAATTTCACAGAAGCAGCAAATCACACGACAACACACAGACCAGCCCATGGCAAAGACTGAAGGAACACAGCCCCGGTCTGAGAAGAATGTTCTGTCTTTGTTGGCTGAGACTTCCAGGAAGCCTGCTGCTGTTCCACCCCCCTCCCTCAGCACACCGGGATGCACAGCCCTTTCCCAAGCATCACTACATGACCAGCTGTCTTTTCAAGGCAGAAATTAGTTTAGAAACAGAGTCCAATTAACTGTGCACAACGCTAATCTAAGTTTGTCTCAATTTAGAGTGACTGATGATCAGCTGTGCCAACTGCATGGCTTCCCTCTGTAACTCCGGCTCAGATGTTCTGCAATGCCCCACTTCCTTCCATCTCCAAATACTTCACAATTAGCTGAACCCTGGGCGTGAGTCATCTAATCTTTTCCAGTAAGGCTCACTTAGAGAACTGGCAAACCAAGGCTAAACAACCACGTTAACGATGCAGCTGACGACAGCTGTGGTTACAGTGCTTCGCTTCTGCAGTGCTTCATGAAGCAGACATAGGAAGCACCGCACAACGAGGGAGGAAAATGCACTGAGTACAGCTCACAATGCAAACAGTCAGTATTTGCTAACCCAAAGGAAAAGAAAGCGAAACGCCTTCGATGGACTCACTAACAGCAGACGTTGTGAAAATTGTGTATGATCATTCTGTATGCAAGGAAAAGAGGTTTAACAGTTTAATTTAACAGTTTAGTGACTACACTGTGACCTACAAGCTCCGAATAATCTTTAAGAATGAACTGACAACAGAAAGCACGTGAATCTGAGTTAATGCTGACTTCTTTACTTTCCCTAAAATGTGTAATTTGCTTCTGAATGCTGAATCGGGGGAAGCACAATGCTTTCAAGCACTTGAAAGTATGTCATTGTCACACTCCAAAGGAATGTCTTTAAAAACGACCAAAAGGTGACAATGGACATTAAGTGTCTGCATTTTGAACTGAGGAGGGTTGCCCCAAACGCCTGGCACTCCCGTCTCAACGCTACCTACTGAAAAACCACTTTACTCGAGCTTCTGCTTAGGACCTCAGGATATAAGGACAGCAAGAGCAGCCCCGCTGCTGGTCCTGCTCAGAGCAGAGCCCGTACTGCCGGACAGAGCCCCCGCAGCATCACAGCATCGCTGCCCCAACTCGGAGTGCAGAAGTGAGGGACCGAACTGACCCTGTATCGCCTGGAAACGACCCCCCCTGCTTCTGAAGGGCGAGGTAAGAGGCACTGCTGTACAGGGCAGTGACGGAAGCTGCTTTCTCTTGTCTCTATTCCTGTTATAAACCGGTCAAGGAGCGAGCCCTGCTCACCTTGCTGGGGATGCAGATACCTGAACTGACACCAGCCCTTCCCTGCACACAGCCAAGTATGAAAGGAACACCGTCATCAGGAAGCGATGCGAAAGCTGTGCTGAGGGGACACTGGCAGGGAGCTGACGGGCGGAGCATTCCTCGAGGGCAGAAACCGAGGACAGCCCACGGCTCACTGCTCGGTAAAGGAAAGCCAGGAGAGGGAAACTGCGGGGACTGCAAGGCGGGTAGCAGGACCTCGCTTCATTCCCGGTGCGGGAGCACCCCGCACAGCCACAGCCGGGAGCCATCTGGGAGCGTCGGGGGATGCGGTTTTCCTCCAGAGCCCCTTCCAGGCGGTTTTTCAAAAGCAGGGTTTCGGTGCATATTTATTTTTTAATGAAAACGGCCCAGCTGGAAAACAAGCGTGGTGTTAGGTCTCGGCCTTGGGACTACGTATTCAAAGTCGGAGTGTAACTGAAAGACAAAAGAATCCCGAGAGGGCCACTCTGACCCATTTTCTCCAGGTGAGCCATCGGCGGCTCGCCCTGCAGACACTCCCGAGCTGAGCAAAGACCACTGAAGCACCTCAGCTGCCACCCCCAGCGTTCTGTCCGCTCCCAACGCAGCTCCGCGGCCCCGCCTGCAGCCCCCGGGCTGGTTTCCTTCATTACTTCCTCGCTGTTAATCGCTGTGTTGTTGGCACGGAAAAAACAGATTTCTCCGAATCACTGCATTTAACCTTTCCTCCCCCAACAGATCCAACATCCCCGCAGGCCCAAGGACGGGAAACAGAATTCTTTTCCCCATCTTTCAGCTCAAACAGCGCCGGGAACGAACCGAACGCGGCTCCCGGCGGCCGCACGCGAACCGCGCACCCGAGAACGCAGCCCCAGGGCCGCTCCTGCGGACGGACGGACGGACGGACACGCGTCGATGCGGGGTGTCCGCGCCGCATCGCCGTGCCGCTCCCCGGCGGCGGGAGGGGCCGCGAACCGCACAGTCCTGCGGGAAAAAGGCCTCCGAGCGCCGCACTAAGGCCTCTCCCGCGCAGGTGCTGAGCAGGGGGCACCCCCGTCCCCGTGCCCCCACCCCACCGACGGCACAGCGCGCCCCGCTTACCCCATCCTCACTACCGATATCGGCCCCGGGGCCTCCGCTGGCCACGCCTCCGTCATTTGGCCACGCCAGCTTTATTGTGAGCCCACCTCCTTGCTCACGCCCACCGCTGGTCACGCCCACTCGTTGACCACGCCCCCTGCAGGCCGTGCGCCCGAACTGGCGCGGAGTTCCCTGCCGTGTTGGTGCGCTGTGCGATCCTCGCAGGCTGTGCCTGCGCTGCGTGGAAACGGGCAAAGGAATTAGAGCGTTTAATACGGCGAAGAGGTAACAACAGAATGCTGCGGTTGCCCAGGAAAGGTCTTCTCTCTTTCTGTGTTTTGGACCTTGTTACAAATTCATCAGCGCTGCTGCATTCACTCGTTTGCATCATGGTGGGGAACGAGAGCTGTCTGCTGTAATACACCCTGCCAAGGTGAAGTTCATACCGATATTCAGCGTGAAGGAAAATAATGGTGTTGATCCAGAAGCCAGAGGGAAAGAAGTATTGTCCCCAGTCCCAACAGTGGTTGCTGCTGTACCCTCTGAAGGATTCCTCCTTGCAGGATAAGCCAAGAAGCGCTGCTGCTTAGAGGGATTACAGACACCTGGTAAAGAATGCACTGCGTGGAGTTCAGCAGTCAGAGCAGTGTCTGTTCCTGAGTGCTCGCGCTACGGAAGAACTATACACGCTCTGTGGGAGTGTACCAAGGGGCCTGGGAAATGTCAGCCGTTGTAAAGAATGACCCTTCTCTTGGAACACAACCAGTAGCTTCATAGTACAGGAACAAGAAAAGATTTTGTTGCAGAGTGACAGACCAGCTCTGTGGAGGTTTGTTGGTGAAGAGCTAGAAGGCAAATCGAAGGGCAGCGGTGACCAAAGCAAGACCCTCCCAATGAGAATCCCTTGTTTATTTCAGCTAAATTCTTCAGGTTTCTTGGATCAACCTGCAGAGACAGGGGGCAACTTCTTGACCATGGTCTGGGAAGATGCTGCCAAACCCTGGAGAAAAGATAACCCTGTGATCCCGGCCCCTAATGCTGCCTCCTTAGGAAAGGCAGAGAACAAAGAAAACAACAAATGCACACGAGATCTGCCAGCTTTATTGTGATGGCTGCTGGGGACCAGACCATTGGCTCTGGGACCACTGGGACCAATGGTCCCAGCAACAGAATGGTGCTGGGAGCACAGAACCCCGTGGTCCTGCCCGCAACGCTGCGCACCTCCAGCACAGTGACACCCTCGGGCCCAGAACAGCCCAGAACAGGGCTGTCCCCACCAGCTCAGTGTTACAGCACAGACACATAGATCCATGGGACAACATCCATGTTTATTGGGATGGGGCTGAGCCTCAGGGCCGGGAGCGGCTCCCG
>WBMW01003583.1:0-41389 GCA_013396635.1 Penelope pileata
GCTGAGCGCAGTGGGAGCTGAGTTATTCCATTTGTGGACAGCAGGTTGGCCANGGGGATCTGATCAATGTCTACAAATATCTAAAGTGCGGGAGGCAAAGGGATGAGGCCAGACTCTTTTCAGTGGTGTGTGGGGACAGGACACAGGGAAATGGCCACAAACTGGAGCATAGGAAGTTCCACACAAATACACCTAAGAACTTCTTCACGGTGCGGGTGACGGAGCCCTGGCACAGGCTGCCCAGGGAGGTGTGGAGTCTCCTTCCCTGGAGATATTCCAGACCCATCTGGACGCCCACCTGTGCGACCTGCTGTAGGGAGCTGCTTTGGCAGGAGGGTTGGACTCACTGATCTCTAGAGGTCCCTTCCAACCCCTGCAATTCTGTGATTCTGTGATCTCCATGGGGCAAAACCGTGTCCAGGAGCAGTGCCTGGGACACGCAGCTCCCAGCCAGGCCCCACGCTGGGGGCCGCGTCCCGAGAAGGAGGAGCAGGGCCACGGCGGGCCCTGAGCATCAGGACTGGAAACCAAAGCGCTGAGCAGGGACTGCACTGAGCCGAGCAGCAGCTGAGCTCGGGCACAGGCAGACACTGCTGCGCTGCTCAGCGGCTGTGCATTAGGGCGGAGCATGGGGAGCTGCAGGGCTGAAGCTGCAAGGCACACATCGGTGCGCCCAGGTGTGCCCGGCTGTGCCTGCGGAGCCCCCCCGCCGTGAGCTCCTGCGGCACAGGGAGCAGAANCCGCCCCCGGCCCTTTCTCTGTCCCCCTGGAAGGAGAGAGGAGGGCGCAGGCAGCGGAGCGGCCGCGCCATGCGGAGCCGCTGAGGCCGCGCCCCGCGGCCGCCGGAGCAGCGCGGCCCCCGGCGCCGGGCGGGGAAAGGTCGGTGCCGCGCGTTGTGCCTTCCCGGGGGACAGAGCCCTTCTGCCGGGAGCTGCCCGCAGCCCGGCCCGCTCACCGCCCCTAGGTCCCGAGCTGCGGTGCGGAGCTGCCGGCGCCGAGCTAGCGGGGACAGCGTGCTGGTGGCCCTGGGGCGGGGGGCTGGGTGCCGTGGAGCGGGGTGCTGGCAGCTGTGGGCCCGTGGAGCCGCCAGGTGTAGCTGCGAGGCCGGTGGGGTGCTGAGGGCCCGCCCTGCAGCTGCTGCTCACCCGCCGGGTCATGGAGCAGCTCCCCGTGCCCGGGTGCCCCCGGTGACATCCCCTGCGGTATCGGGACATCGGTCACCTTTCACAGACGACATTCCCTGACACTGGGCTTGTCATAAGTGTGAAGGCCCCCGGGATGGCCCCCACTGTCCTGGCATGGAGCACCTCCGGACTCGTGGGAGGGGGTGATGGGGGTGGGTTCTGGTGGGGCCGGACCCTTCCTGAGCCCCTCCTGGTGCTGCTGCGTGACCCATCTGTGCACCTCGGGGCTGCTGGCTGTGTCCTGGCTTAGGGCAGCACCAAGCTGAGCACTAACTGAGCACTGTACCCTCACTGGTCAATAGCTTTCTTCACAAAGAGGAAACCTGTGGCCTGCGTGTTTTAAGTAACTCTCACCTGAGCAGGAATTGCTGGGATAATTCAGAGGCTCAGCACAGGACAGGTGTGTGTCAGCTGAGATGAGTGGATCACTGCTGCCATCCCCGTTACATGTGTTGGAGGCTGCTGAGCTGGGGCTGCTGCTACAGCTCTCACATGGACGGCAGCGTCCTGGCCGGGAGCCCCGAGCGTGCTGCTGCGTGTGTTGTCTGTGCCTTCTGACCTTTGGTGTCTGGCAGCGCTGGGCACCTGGAGTTCCGGCGTGCCTCAGGCCCTGTGCTGAGGGTGGGCCTGTGGCTGTGGGAGCCATGCTGGTGCCTGCTCAGAGCAGTGCCAGGTGGTGTCTGGCCGTGTCTGTGGGAGGGGCTGCTGCAGCCCAGGACAGGTGTGTGCAGGGGGGGCAGTGAGCCTTCCTCCAGCACTTCGTGTCCCAGAAGGCTCCGCTGTGGCCGGGACCAGGTTGCCCCCAGCAGCAGGGCATGTGGCAGCGGCTCCCATCTGCAGGTGCTGGGACCGCGGGGTGAGGTGGCCGAGGAGCACAGAGAGCTCTCAGAGCATGGAGCTCCCCAACACAGGAGCTGAGTGCTGTGGTGTTTGGGGGAGGGCAGCTGTGTCCCCCAACTGAGCCCCTGCCCTCTGCCCTGAGGCTGGGAGGGGTCCCTGCAGGACCTTGCCCAGCTGCCTGCTGTACTTTCTGCTCTGACTCCAGCCTGTTGGGCCGGGGCTTTGGAGCTGCTGTCAGTGGTGTGGGCACACCAAGGTCTGAGCATGGTTGGCTCTGGTGTGGCACAGCTGTGGCCGTGGCGCTCCTACCTGAGGTGTCCGGGGCTCCTGAGCCATGCCTTTGTGTGACAGACTGCTACAGGGCGCAGGTGGGCTGTGTGGAAGGGAAAACCTCTGCGTAGGGGCAGCAGTGGATGGTGTCCCCTAAACACAGCACTGTGAAGGCTGGGATCGTCCCTCCCACCTCCTGGAGCACCGTTCTGCGGTGCTGTGAGGTCAGCGCTTTGGCCTACCCGTGGTGATGTGCTGAAAGTCAGTTAACAGTGATTGAATTTTCAGTAATAATTGCTGGTCTAGGCCTTAATGGCTAATTGATGCAGAGGTCAGCAGAGGGCAATAGTCAAACGGTGTCTGACACAGCGAGGCAGGGGAGCAGCTGGAAGAGCCGACCTGCTGCCCGGCCCTTGGTGTCGGCGGTGGTGTTGCAGTGGGAGCCACAGAACTGCTGTGTTCGAGGGGGTCTGAGGGTCACCTGCGGAGCTGTCCCAGCTGGGGGTCCTGGGGACAGCGTGGGGACCGCCCGCAGGAGCTCGGGGTTGGGCCGTTCCCCTCACAGCTCCTCTTTGCCTTCAGAGGTCAGCACACAGTTTGTTTCTCAAAAGTTTTTCATTAGACATTTGAGAAAGCAGTGATAATCCAGGAACAGGCTGCGGCGTCTCCACTGCTGAGGGTTTCTAGGAGAACAAAAGCAGTGTGGCTTGGGTCAGAGGCACCGAGGTGAGGGGCTCGGGTCCATCCCCTCAGCTGGACACTGCCGAGAGCGTCCATCGCCCACACGCACAGTAACTGCTGCTCGCAGCACCGCCTCTCCCTTGCCCTTCTCCCGGCTCCTGCCGTAAAACCATCCCTTCCATCCCATCTGGGGTGCAGGCAGGGCTGGCAGAGCTGGGCAGGGGCACGATGCTGTCAGGCAGAGCTGAGCACGGGCACGGCAGGGCTGGCACAGGGTGTCCTGGGCTTCTTGGTGGACAGTCTGTGTGTGCACTTCTAACCCTTTTCTTTAATCTTGTTGGGTTCTGGGCCTGGGTTCTGGCTGAGGAGCTCTGGGTTTTACCTGTCTGTGGTGTAGGCACAAAACATGTCCTGCTTAGCCCAGCCTGCCCGTTTCTCTGTGGGAGCTGAGGTCCGCAGCCTGCTGGGCACTGCTGGGAGGGCACGCTGCAGCAGCCAGGAAAATGTTCTGTGGTGATTTTGGCAAACAGAGAGAAGTTAAGCAGAGCATGGGAGGGGCTGCTGCTTCCCTCTGCCAAACGCAGTTACACAAATACACTACAATACAAGATAGAGCAATGGGAAAGGGTAGGCATGGAAACAGCAGTCATAATTCCACTGAACTCAGTGGGAGTGTGTGCCCTCCTGTTCACTTCTGCCCCACGCCTGCCCTGCAGTACATCTCCTCAGCCTTTCCACTGCACAGGGGCCTCATCCAGCTTTGATCGGTCCTTTCAAGAAAAACAGTTTATTGCTAACAAACAGTGAATCAGATCTTACAGATGAAATTAAAAGTCAGGAAGAGCCTAAGACCAAAGCAAGCGGTGAGGCAGCTGCTCCTGGGAGCAGCTCTGGAGGCACCGAAGCAGCCCCTGTGCCCAGGTGCAGCTCTGCAGGAGGGCTCAGGGGCTGCTGCATCCCCCCCCCTGCACCCAGCACTTCTGTCAGTGCTGGAGGGCAGCGCCCAGATCGCAGGGCTGCAGTCAGCTGAGTGATTCTGTCCCTTGCCTTGCTGTGAGAGGCTGCGTTGTTCGACGAACCTCGCTGCTCTTGGCCTTTTCCAGATAGAAACTTACTTTTGTTTCTCTCTTTGAGATCTTTGTAAAAATGATGCTAAGTGTCACCCTCACTCTTGGCAAAGGCAGCCAGAGGCCAATAACATAACAGCTCTGGAAGGACAGCCCATTTGGGCCCAACAGGTCTCTGCCATTCACTGGGACACCTCGGTGACTGCGGGGAGCACAGGGCAGCATCCTCCCCTTGCACGTTCCCCAGCGCTGGGGCAGGGCCCTGCCCAGCTGCTCCCCACCGCAGGCAGAGCACGTGCCCGTGGCTGGTGAGGTTTTGTCACAGCGTGGGGTTTTGTCTCTGCCACACCACCCGCAGATCACAGCAACCATCTGACAGACGGGACAGAAGCCTTCTGCCTGTGTTTCCCATGGGTTTCCCATCATAGAGTCCATTTTTTGTTTCGGGTTATTGTTTATGTTATTAATGAAGGAGGTAAAGAGGTCACTTGTGTTTTGCCCTTCTCTAATATTTCTCTTTGATTTTTATTAAAACCTTTTTAAGATTTTTCCTCTGCTATAGCTAACAGCATTTACCACTGATCCCCTGAGCTGCGATTGGAGCATCGTTGGCTCTGAGCCTGCACAGGAAGAATAAGGGAGGAATAAGCTGGAGGGCTGTTTTTAGGGGATTTCTGGCTGTTGTTTGTTTTCTTCACAGTGCATTTGGTTCTTGTTTCCATGAGAGAACTCCAGGTAACCACAGAACTGAGGAAGTTCTGGTATCTTGGGAATTGAGGGCTGAAAGATGAGAAAGCTGAGGGAGAGGAGATTCGCAGGCAAGAAACTGTTTATGTTTTTACAGAACATCCAACACTTGCCTGCAGTGCTTTAGCTACAGTTTTGTGGTTTGTTTTTTTTTTTCTGTAGACCACCCCAGCTTGGCTGCTTAGCAGCATCTGAGAAGAAAAAATTGAATATTAGAGATCATTCAAAAATAATACTTTTATGGACATCATCCCAACTATAAATACCCAGCACCACTGCAGCATGATATCTTTAAATACAGTGTTTTACTGGAAAGTTTGTGTTTGTCTTCTTCCTTTCTCTCATTCTTGCTCTGCAATGGGTGTGACAAGTCCTCGCACTGCTGGCAGAGGTTGACCCTTCCCCTCCAACAAGTGTTCCCACCTCTCTGCATCTGCTCGCCTGCTGGAACCGCTCGCTGGGAGACAACTGCTGGGCTGGAAAGTTCTTTCCCCAAAGGTAGTGTCAAGACATGCTGCTGGATGCACATTTCCTCTCCGTTAAACAATGCTGAGTATTGAGTTCTTCTCAGCAGGCTGCGTTCCGCTGGCACGGTTGTAAACTGTCCTGTGTTATTGTTTTTAGAACTTCTGTCCCATAAGTGTCTGACTGGAAGGAAGTAGAGTGAAAATTGAAATTCTTGAAGCCCAACAGTTCTGAAAAGTAAGCCCTGTTGAACTTTGCTTGAGATTACATAGGGAACCTTATTTCAGTCCTTGTCCCTGGTGTTTACCTGTATTTCATCTGTCAACCACAAAGTCCTCAGCCTTCCTCCAAACCTCTCCTCCAAGGAAGGACACTCATCACCCAGTGGAGTCCAGTGATCTTGTGACTAGAAGCATCCTCCACTTTATTCAGAAGCTTTCCCCGACTCTGAGATGTTTCCAGAGAACTCACAATTTTCAAGCAGTTCATTTAAAAAGAACTATGCTGAGCAAGATACAGAAATAGTTGTGTTTTCACTGCCCAGATGTGACTTCTGGAATTTTCCAGTCACGCTCAAGAACTATTGGTATCTACTCGAGTAAAATGATGGGATGACTTATTTTCAGTTGGCAATTAGTACATTGGCTTTAGGGAATGAAAACTGTGTTACATGAGAAGCAAGAACAGCAGCGTCAACAAAAGATTTCCGTCTGTTCCTGCTGCCAGTTTGTGTTGTGTGTAAATCTGTAATTCTCAGCTGCCTCACCATCACCCATGTCTGGAATCTGGGGTGTGCCTGTGGTGTGGAGTGCCTTGCCCTTGCTGGCTCTTCGTCAGGAGCAGGCTCGTTCCAGGGAGCAGCTTGGGAAACTATGGGCTCAGATAGCCCGCTGGCATCTGTTCTGGTGAATCCATGGCACAGTGATCCCATTATTGCACTTTTTACATGGGATGAGATTAACCACCCATTTGCAACCCTGCAGGTTTTTAAGACCAGTCTCCACTTCAGTTTCCCATTGTGGGGATCTCAGGGGTGACCCCAGCAAGTGAAGCCGTGATGGCCATTTCTCAGAGCAAGTGCAGTGGTGAGGAAGAGATGCACAAGATTTCTGTGGGGATCGGTTCAGCTCTTCTTAATCTCTTGGGTCTGAGAGTGGAATTTACACCCTTCCCCTTTCTTTCTTCCCATTTCTTGGATGGGGAAAGAAGAAGTGAGCTGTGCTGTTCTTACAGAACATTTGTGAGGCAGTAGACAAGCTCTCAAGTAATGTGCTTCCCTTTTTTTGATAAACTGACTTCTTCACGGAGGACTTTCCAGATTTGGTTTGGCTGATGTGTCTGATGAGTGGAGCTGGAGCACTCTCTTGATGGTTAATCACCAGCCAGGAAATTGCACTGGCTTAGCACCCCCGTCCAAGGGACACAAAGTGTGAACTGCAAAATCGTTTTTTCAGAAATTAGAAATTAATTATTAATTAATTGATTCAGAAACCTGAATTAATCTCAGCCAGAAGACGTCTAAACACACAGCTCTGTCCATTATTAATAGTAGGATACCAGGCACACCTTCTGTGGAGCACATTATGTAAAGTGGAACTTAACAATGTTTACAGAAAGGCAAAATATCTCCTGGGAGGTTGCGTAGGATGTCCTAAGTGCTGTCCTGAGCTTCTGCCTGGAGAGTCCAGGCTTTGCTGTGCTGCTTTGTACTTAGCTCTGAGGCTGGAATTGGGGCTGAGGCGAAGCTTTGTCTCTGTTGCCATCAGGAGAGTCATGGTTGTGTGTCCAGGTGAGCACATGCATTTCGTGCCGTTTTTAAAGAGTCTGGGGCACAGCTTCCAGTTTTGTGTTTGGGATGCGTTCTGGCTCCCGGTGGCCAGCTTGGACCTCACAATGCTGCCATTTGTGCTTGCAAGCAATTACAGCTGCAATTGATTGCACACAAAATTAAAGGCAATTTAAGAAAAAAAACCTAGTAATTTTAAGAGCTCTAAGCCATTTGTCCGAAAGTGTTTTCAGGCATCGGATGGAGTACTGCTCCTTTCCTTTTGTTGTGTGCCCGAAGTTTGAATAAGACACTCACGGAGCGTGCTTGTTACAAAGGAGGTGGATTTCCTTATTGCTTGGCTTACCTCTGAAATACATTTTAGGTAATGAGGCACTGATTACCTAAATTAGAAAACCAAAACAATGCCGTTGTCTCATTTGGTAGGAGGCAGAGATTGTGTGGACAACTGAAAGCTTGCTTAAAGGCAGGCTGTGACCCACTCCTGCTATTCTTATGCTAATGTGAGAATGGGTATCCTGGGCACCATCTGCTGTCCCTGAAGTCCCGGCCTTGGGCGTTCAGGATTGGTTTGCTTTATTAATGCTAGGCCATCCAGAACGGCAGCGGTGCATTTGTTAGAGCCCATGAAATCAGAAGTTCCAATTGTGAGCATACAGAGATAATTGTCACTTTTAATAATGCGCTCTAACGTGATAGCCTCCAATTTTTCCAGCCTCGTAGACAAAGATGCCATCTTTCAGGCTGCAGGGGGCTTCAGCACTTCAGCACATCCAGCAAGGGCCTCCCTGGCTTTTTGGGGAGGTGGGTTTCCCTTCCTGGGAGGGTCATTTCGTTACGTGCAGGATGGATTTATTGACTGGCTCTGCATTTTGACTTTTGTAAATTCCCTCTAGAGAAACAGAGGCACGCCTTGGTATAAATCAAAATTAATAAGTAGGACGTACAACGTGGTTGTTTTTACAACTGCCAAAGCGACGGGGTATCAAATACCCTGAGCTCGTTGAATTAAACTGGTCGAGGTTTAAAGCACACACAGCTTATTGGCAGAACAAATGCCTGCAGTCTCAGTTGTATCTCAATAAAGTCTCCTCTAACGATGGTTCTGTTTGTGCTTGTTAGCTGCATGGTTCTGCTGGTGGCTGTGGCTCTGAGTAAAGGCAGTTCCTTCTGGTCAGGCACCTGGGTACGGGGATGGCGAGGCAGCGGGAAGCAGCGTGCTGCGGTCTCGCTGAAGGCCAGGCTCTCTGTGGGAGCCTGGGGAAGGAGCGTTTTGTGGCACAGTGAGAAAGGAAGGGGTTGCCCAAGGCAGTGGGGTGATCCAGTGAGAAAATAATTTTGGGGTTTGTGAGTCTGAGTCTCCTGATTGCTCCGTTTCAACGTGATGTGTGTGCAGTTTCCTTACGGTGACCTCTGTGATGAAAAACTGAATGACCAACCAGCCCTCCCCAGGTACCCCAACAAGCAGCGTGCAGCCAGCAGGGAGAACAGCTTCCAGGAGCTGCTTTTATCCCCTCCCTCGCCCCCAGAGCTTTCTGTTTTCTCTTTCAGTTATGGGTGAGGAGACGAGCACTCCAGGGCCAGGGAAAATGAGAGTTAATTACACTGTGAAAGGGGATTGTTGCACAATGCTGTGCTTTCCCATCCCTGCCTCAACTGCTTGAGAGTACAGCAGAGCTCCTGCAGGTGTTCTTTGGTCCTGCTGCTTCTTTGGAGCCCTGCAAATACGGAGCTGGGCCTCTTTCACTGCGCTGAAGACAAAGAGAAGAGAGGTTTCTCTTCTCAGCATTTGTGCCACTTGTGCCAAGGTCAAGTAAAATCCAGCAGAAATGGATTTAATATTGTATATGTATTTTTTTTTAGCAAAGAGAAAAGCCTGTATACGCTCCTTGAAGTTCTGGCTGTATCTGTATTTTTAAAAAAATCTTAGAAATCTTGGTTTTGCTTTGGTTTCCTTGCTGTAACAAGCAGGAGGAAGTCCCTGAGACATGCATAGAGGAGAAAATATTTGTTATCATAGAATCATAGAATGGTTCAGGTTGGAAGGGACCTTAGAGATCATTTTGTTCCAACCCCCCTGCCATGGGCAAGGACACCTCCCACTAGACCAGGTTGCCCAAAGCCCCATCCAGCCTGGCTTTGAATACTTCCAGGGAGGGAGCATCAACGACTTCCCTGGGCAACCTGTTCCAGTGTCTCACCACCCTCACAGTGAAGAATTTTTTCCTTATATCCAGCCTAAATCTACCCTCTTATATGGAGTCTGAGTTGAGCAGTGGGATATGAAGGGTGGTTTTAGAAACCACTGTAGGTAATATTCACCTGTGGGCCCCTCTCCCTCGCTTCCTGGGATTGCTTCTGTCGCTCCTGCATTTGGCGCGTGATGAAGAGCTCTTGTTGCAGAGCTGGAGCCCTGCTGTAAGGCAGGGGTGGGGAAGGGGAAGATGGGACCTGCTGCAAAATGATGAAGGGGAAGCAGACGAGAATGTTCTCTTTGGTGCTTCTGAGCTGAGGGGTTGAGCTGAGGTCTGAATATGTCAGATGAGCTTACACATTGCTGATTACTCATCAATTTCTCAGTGATGGAGAAGGCTCAGCTTCTGGTGAAGTGGGGCACTTCCAGACCAGAGCTGCAGCCTGCTAGCAGGGGTTGCCACTCATCCGTGGTGCTGTCAGCAGCCGAGCTGAGCCTGTTCCATGTGTGGGTGCACTTACTTATGAGTGTGGCCTATCAGTGCATATGCAGAGCTAATGCAGACGGTGAACCAGGTATTACAGGTTCAAGGTCTCTCATCTGTCAGGGCAGTTTCATCTCACACCAGGGGCTGATACCTGAACCTGTCACATCTCAGCTCAGCACGATGATCACTAGGTCTGCACGCCCTGATTGGAAAGGCTCCCATCGAAACGTGGATGGTGCTTCAGAAAGATTCTGCTACGTTAAAGGCTGGAGTAGGGTTGTTTTCATCTCACTGTAGAAGGCACTAAAATGCTGAATGCTCAAAAAGCGCCGTGAAGCAAGATTGTTGTTGTCTTACCAGATCTTCAAATCATAGCGTTGTAGAATAGCCCACGTTGGAAAGGACCCACAAGGCCCATGGAACCTTGCAGGCACTGCCTTCAGCTCACACAGCTGGGACCCAAGGGTGTCTGCAGGGGTGTTCACAGAGTGCCCCTGCAGCAGGGGGCTCAGGGCAATGCCCATTGTCAGATCTGTTCCAGTACCTGGCCAGAACGGTCAGTCCTGCCTGCACCTTGCTGGGTGCCTGCGCACCCCATGGCTGCAGCACTGCGTGGTGGGAGATCCTAAAACATTCACCTTCCAGTATTCCTGGTGTGGTCTTCTCTTCGCTACTGACAGGATGAGAAAAGCAGTGCTGTTAGCATGCTGGTGCTCACATGAGGCATAGGGATACCTGTCGAAACCCTTTGAGGTGTGTTGGAAAGTTGTGTAAAGCTGTTTCTGTGCAGGATGCCAAAGCTCCAGGAGACACCGCAGGGTGCTGGGCAGCCTCACGAGCTGTCCGTCACAGCCACGCTCACACACCTGCACAAACACTGGTAAGAGAAAGTTTGTCTGTGTCCAAAGGAGCTAAAAAGGAATTGTGAAGAGAAGGATGCTGAGAGATGGCAGCAGGGCAATGGACAAAGTCTTTTTTCTTCTGTGGAAAGCTCTCTGACAGCATTAGCTAAATGCAGTGTAATTACTTGCTTTTGGAATGCCTGGTGCTGTTCCCTTCAAGCTGTGGCAGTTTCGCTCACCACCGCAGCACATTGCCTTTGTTCCTGTCAGCAGCTACTGGGTGGGAAGGCCCGAGGACGGGCCGGCTCCCCGAGGCACTGCTGGCTCAGCTGCTGTGTCCCTGACTTGATCTGAGCTGGGCTGGGTTCTTGGTCCCTGGGCAGGCATTTCAGGGTGTGATGCACCAGTGTTAAACGAGTGCTTTGGATGGCAGGCCTCCGCTCCTTCCCTTACACGTGGTGCTGCTGCTGGTGCTTGGGGCAGTGACCCTGGTGGGATCCCAGCGAGGTGCTGGGCGGGTGGGGCTTGTTCTTGTGTCTGCCTTCACCTGCAGCTCTGCTCACAGCCCCGCTACACGCGCCAGCAAGGGCTGCTTCTGAGCTCGGGGGGTACACGAGGCAGCTCATTTGCAAGGCCCAGTTTCAGCTGGTAGATCAAAACGCTTGCTACTCTGCGTATGCTTCCTCAGGAGAAAGGAATGTTTTCTCATTCCTGTCTTATTTCATATTTCACAGCTGCAGTTCGTCTTGTTTTCTCCCCGCCTAAGGCCCAGCAAGTGCTGCAGTGCGCAGGGGTTTAAAGGATTATTTACTTCAGAGTATTGATGCCTTCTTTGAAAATTTATGTATGTTTAGTTTGTTTTAACGGGGACTCTTAATAGAGCAGCATGGGGAGTTTACAGGGAGAAATGAAAGGCAGTAAGTATGCATATTTCTTCCAAAAATGTGTTGTACGAAGATAGGCCTCTCAAGTTATCTTAAGCAGGGCAGGCTGCGATGCTCTTTGCTCCTGCGTTCATTTTTCCTCCTCGGTGCCCGTACATCCCACTCTGAGCCCTTCAGTGCGACTCCATCTCTGGTGGCAGTGGTGGCTGAGCATCCTGGTGTTGTCCTGCACAGGTGGGACAGGTAGGAAAGTTAGCTGCTGTTGACTTCTGCAGGACCACGATTAGTCCTTAGCTGCACCACCTCCAGCCGAAACTGATAGTGGTTGCAGTGCCAGGTGTGAAGCAGCCATGAACAGCTACAAGTCCTGCTCCCTGCCCATGCTCCCCTGCGTCATTATGGCAGTGGTGTGTTTCTGCTCTGCTGCTAAGAAAACATCTTGGCAGAGGAGGCAGGCTTGTAGTTTGGAAGAATAACTTGAAAAAAACATCCTGTTTTTCTGAGACTTTCAGGCTGGAGTGTCTCAGACACCTCATGCCCCAGGGCGATCTCGCAGCACCAGAGCTTTTCATTTGCTCAGCTGAGCAGTGCTGTCTTACAGGTGTGATGCCAGCCAGGGTGCAGGGACATGGCTTTCCCCTTAAATGGGAGGAGATGGAGGTGCGACCTTCCCACCAGTTTGAGATCATGAGAGGATGGGCTCTTTTTTGATGCCAAGCTTTTCCTTGCTTATTCCCACTAATAGGCATGTCATCGTGTTGCCCCTCTTCTTCTCCCAGAAAAGAATTCAACAGTAGAACTTAACGTAGCAGGGCTGAAATGTATAGATGTAAGTAAAACTCCTCCCTCTCTGTATGGAACCATTTGCATGTTTTGATTCAAGGGGGAACGTAGAAGCCCACTGACGCACCACGTGTCAGCCTGCCTGATGTCTGAGGTGCTGTCACCAGCTCAGGGCTCAGAAAGGTGTTGCTGCTGGTTTGCCCTGTTGTGTGTGTCTGGGAATGCTGGAGGGTTAGGTTGGTTTAGACGTGACATGGGATATATATTCAGTGTTTTGCTCTCCCCCATCTGCCACTCTCCGAAAAGTAGGATAGAAAGCTAAGCCTTGCCTTGAGCCTTCCCGAGAGCTTTGAAACGTTTGGATCGAGGCCTCCCAAAGAGCCAGACCCGAGGCCCCTTGCTTACCCAGTGCCAACCATGGGAGACCCTGATGGGGTGGGCAGAGCCTTGAGGTCTCGCCTGCAGCCAACGGGGACGAAGTGTCCCGCAGTTACGTGAGGCTGCGTGAGATGGGTGCAACTGTGCACAGCTGAGGAGTTTCCCTGTGAACTGTGTCTGTGTAAGTCCCAAAGTCCAAGCAGAAATGTGCTTGGTTTTTGAATATAGGTGTTCACATTGAGGTAATTGGGAGAGACTGACTGACAGATGGAATCCATCCCGTAGTGTCCTCACACAGAGAAAACATACCCGTAGCTCTTTGACCTGATCCGCTTCTAGGGGGGATGTGCACCCCTATTCACTTTTATGAATTATCACAAGTCTGATGAAGTTACATATTTTTTCCTGAAATCTCATCCTCAGGAGTCAGACGATTCTTCGTTTTCATTTGAAGAACATATTTAGTTCTCTTTACTGGGAAGGGAAAAATAGAAGACCTGAACACGTAGCTGCAAAAGGCAGAAACGCCATAAGGCAAATAAAGCACGGAGTTTCTGAAAACATCTTGTTTTCTAAGCCAATCTCATTATTTTTTAGGATCTGACTAATGGCTTTTGAATGCCCAGGTTGGCTTTGGAGACGAGACATGATTTTCTCAAGTGCTAAGCACTTTACTCCAGCTGTCACACCTATAAAAAATCACCCATTAAACTCATGCCTGGGGTCCAGTAGTCAGACACACGCAGCTGGGGGAGGAGAGGAGGAAGGAAGGCACGCGGCGTGCCCAGAGCTCTGCCCTGCCTGCAGGGTGCCGTGGGGGCATGGGCTGCGGCCAGCAGCGTTGGCTCTCTTTGCAGTGGCAACAACTGACAGTGGGGGCTTCTTCATGCAGCCTTGTTGGTTGTTTATAATGTCAAATATTAGTGTAAGAAACGCTGTGGATCCACGAAGCAGAGACTTACGTCTGAAGAGCAAATCCGGCTGAAGGGAAAGGGCAGTAGAGGAAAAACCACATGATAGCGGAACCCAGAAAGGACCTTTCTCTAGGGAGTATCCACTGAGTGAATTGGGAATTCTGTCTTTGATTGAAAAAAGGGGTGTGAGGATACCCGTGGAAAGTCCTCATGGAGGCAAAGCCCATCTTGCAGTTATTGTTTTATAAATGTTGGTGTTCTGAGGTTTGTCTTACAGCCTCAGCTCTTGCATTCAGGTTAGACTCTCAGCATCCCTCAAGGAAGTCATTTCCTATCCGTGGAAAAATGAGTGGAAGTCTGAGCCAGCTGCATGTTTGAGGAGGAACCTTTCCCTCCCCAGCCCCCTAACTGCTCTGTCTTTGGGTGTGTTTATTTTGAGGCCTGACTCTTGGCTTTTCAAGTGCTGGGGCTCAGCGGTGTTCCAGCGCTTACCCCAAGGTCACGCTGCCTGCTTCCCAGCACAGCTGGCCTCGTCCAGCTGCCCCCAGGTCAGCGCTGCGTCTCTGCTGGCCTTGGACCTGCGGACAGCCGTTTCCCGGGAGCTGCACTTTTTGGTCTCTTTGCACTGAAGGCAGGCTTCTGGGAAAGTTCAGGTTCAAGGCCAGCAAATTACCAGAATTAATAGAAGCCGTCAAAGCTGTCAGTGTTTTGTCGTTTTGAAATAACCCGAGAGTTTATAACACAAATAAAATGTCAGAAATTGCCTGACATAAAATTTTGGCACTCGGTGAAGTTGGTTGGGTTTTTTGTTGATTTGTTGTTGGTTTTTGCAGGTAGGCCTGGCATGCAGTGTGTGAATCTGTTGGAGGTATTGGCAGCACGTTAATAAATGACGGGCTGGGGATGTACTTTGAGATACCTTTTGTATTGAAAGGATGGTATAAAACAAATGCGTTTCCCAGCAGGTTCTCTGGGCTGTGCAGGGGGAAGATGGCTTGGCTCTTGAGTGACGGTCGGAAGCTGTGTGTGTGAATAGCAGCAGAGGAAGGAGATGTGTTCTACCCACTCATTTTTCCAATAAATGTATTTATACACCAAAACCAGAAGTCCCAGTGTGAGCAGCGCGGAGCCAAGCCTTGCTAACGGAGTCTCTCAATGAGCTCCTTTCTCCCCACAGTTCTGCTATTGCTTTTCAGTGACACAAGCGGATATTTCCACCTACGCCTCCTCCTGCTGTACGGGGCCTCTCTGCCTCCTGGGGATGTTCCCGAGTGAGGAGGGCACGCAAAATCCCCTCCCTGCAAACAAGAGAGCTCCGTTCTGTGCAGCGCGGTGGTAAACGGCAGATGAAGCTGCGTCCGCAGAAAGAGAGAAGTGTTCTTTTTTCCCTGTATAAAGGGGCTTAAAGTGGGTTAATTAACACTGACCCCATTTAAAGGATGGCTTATGTGCCTGCTTGGTGAAGGGGAAGCTAGCTCCTGGCGTGTGCAGGCGCTGTCTGTGCGGGGCTGTGCTGGCAGCCAGGCCTGGCAGATCTGCAGCTGCTGGCCCCACAGCCGCCAGCTGCTGCGAGCCCTGCGGCTTCCAGCCAGGCCGTGGCTGCTCCTGTAGTTGCAGCCTTCCCCGGCCCTTGGACCATGGGCTGGTGACAGGGGGCTTGTTAAGGAAAGATTGAGAAGGTTTCCTGCCTCCGCCAGCCTCTGAGGGGCGGAGGAGGAGGAGGACCCTCGCTGCTTGGGGCTGGGGCATCTCTGTGTCGGGCGGAGGGGCCCAGCACGGGCAGGGCTGGTGCCAAACCATGCTGTGTGTGTTCACCTGAACCCCGGCAGTGTTAAAAACCATGTGAGACTTCTGGTATGGAGGATGTGGCCTTCAGGAATGTTGCATTCTCCTTGGGCCCATCTCTGATCGCGTGCCCCGGTGGCTGTGGCTGTGCTGTGGGGAAGGGGAGGCTCCAGCTCGTGTGAGCCAGGCAGAAATCCCACAGGGACATGTGCTGTTCCAGCTCCAGGAGCAAGGGGAGCCCCGTATCACTGGTGGAACGTAGCCACCTGGGCTTCTGCTGAGCTCCTTGCTTAGCCAGCTACGGTTCTGCTGGCCTTTGCCCTGGGCCTTTCCCTGACCTGCAGCCCTCTGGCCCTGCCGATAAGCCCTGGGCACTTCAGAGCTCGGTGAGGGAGCTCGCCTGATGCTCCCAGGCTCCAGGGGGATGTTGCCTCTTGGTGTCCTTCATCAGCTGCTTCTTAGGAGACAGACTCGTGAGGCTGCTCCCACGGCAGTGTTATTGGTAGCATCCCTTGGGGTAGGTTTGCTCTCCTCCCTGCACTGCGTAGCAGCGGCGAGGCGGCCCTGCATTTCCAGGGAAACAGAAGGTATGAGGCTTGCAAGAGAGCTTGTTTTTCACATGAGCAAGGATGAATTAGCAGGCTGGTGAGCGGGGCCGTTTGTTGCAGGGGAGGCAGGCATTGATCCCCCACGGGTCCCCCGCCCCATTTCTTTCAGCAGTGCCGCTGGGAGGGGGTTCAGCTGGGACTGCTTAACCCTTTGGTTGTGGGAGTGATGTTGGAAAAGTCTGAATGAAGAGAAAATGGCAATTGGCATTCAGTGTCTCAGGAAAGTGTAGCAAATTAACGAGTTTGCTCATTTTCCATATTATTATGGCCTGCTTTTAAAGCTCACATAGGAATAGGGAATGTGGTCTGAAGGATCTCATTAGGAAATCTGGTCAGACCTTCCCTTCTCTAAGGGGAAATTCAAACTGAGAACGGTCCCTGGTTCAGGGCTGAGGGACCTCGCTGCATACAAAGCAGGGGGGGCAGCAGGAGCCCTCTGCCAGGAGGAGGCTGAGGCCTGGCAGTGCCGGCAGCGCTGGAGGAAAGGCAGTGAGGGGGCAGCTGCTCGTGGGGCTCTCAGGCTGCAGCACCCGCTCCCACCTCCCTCTGCAGGGATCCCTCCCTGTGACCCGGGCGGTGGCAGCGGGCAGGGGGGGCTGTGCCTGCCCACAGCTGCTCCAGAGCTGCGCTGAAGTCTTCCTCTGTGCAGGGTTAGCTGCTCGGAAGAAATCCTGCGTGGTGTTTAGTTATGTTTCCAAGCTGTGTAACTGTGTTTGCTGAACAGATACCTTAATGGTCCCACCCAGTGTCCATGGGCAAACTGGGAAGACCTTACTGTGCAAGGTGGCTGCTGTGAGCCCTTCCCGGGGAACGCACGCTTCTTGCCGAGCTGTGCAGGCTGTTAGGAGCTCTTTTCCCATTCCGTAGCTTCCCGACTTCCCTGGAACCCACAGCTCTCCCCTCCTTCCTCGTGAGCTGGGGCGTGTGTGCTCCTGTGGGGAAGCGAGCCTGGCTGCAGTGAAATCCCTTCCTGTGGAGATGAAGGCTTCTTGCCCTGACAGTTCGGGCTGCCTTTCGGCTCCCTGCGTTGTTCAAAACCTTGGCTTGGTTACAGCGTTCTTGCTCTCATCATTTTTAAACTCCTGCTGCAGTTACATGAATAAAGTGTAGGGTTGTCTGGGGGTTTTTTGGTGTTTTTTTTTGTTGTTTTATTTTCCATTTTTGTTTCCCCGGTCTCAGTGGAGGTGGGGAACAAAATGCAACGAAACGCTTCTGTGAAATTTCCAAAGAAAAAGCAAGGAAGAAAATGGCAACGATGAAATTTTTTCACTCTTTGTCAAAATCAGAAAGGTTTGGAAAAGGTAAAAAATAAGAAAGGGGAGACGGTAAAGAGAGCAAACCTCCATACTCCTATTTTTGCATTTAGGAAAAGAAGCTCTGAAAATTTATCAGTATAAGACTTTTCGCTGCCGCTCTCCCTGTCTCCGTGTGCTCCTCTGACGTTTTGCATTCAGGAAGCTTGCAGGGGGTCAGGCTGCAGGAGGGGAGCTGGCTCGGTGCAGGCCGCGCCGGGTGCTCCCGGCTCCAGCGAGCTGCGTGCGCGGGGAACGTGCACTTGGGGTTCACTGTGGATCCTGGGCCTGGCTGACACACAGTGGTTAACCAGAGCTGAAGCCAGGATTGCAGGCGTAGCTGAACGAGGGGAGAAACAATGTGAATCTAATTTGACTGGATTGGTAATCACAAGGAATATTTTTCAAACTCTTTCCGAATCAGGGTGGAGGGGTGTAAGAGTTGGGAGAGAGCTTCTATCAGAGAAGTCCCTGCTGCTCGGGGCTGCTCGCTGCTGCGAGGGGATGGGGGGGCTCGAGATGCAGCCAGGCTGTTGGATGCTGACAGATGATCTAAATGTTCAACTTTGCAACAGATTTTTGTTTTGTGATCCTGTGCTGAGACAGCCACCATTCTGTAGTCCAGAAGCACTCCTCCTCCAAGCTCTTGCTGTGTTTTGACCCACACCCGGGTTGTTGAGGATTGCCTTATAGTGTGATAGGTTAGCGAGAAGAGGGGTTTTCACAGAATCACAGAATCACAGAATTGCAGGGGTTGGAAGGGACCTCAAGAGATCATCGAGTCCAACCCCCCTGCCAGAGCAGGTTCCCTACAGCAGGTTGCTCAGGTAGGNTTTTGTCCCTTTTCAGACTCTCCTGGGCCTTCACAAATAGCAGCAGGAAGGAGAGCTCCCTGGTGAGCTGCCTGCCCACTGCTTTTTGGTTTATTTCCGTTGTGAGAAGTAAATCCACCCCAAGAAGAAGAGGGGTTCTGTCCCACCTCTTATCGGCAGGACTCGCCTGTCACGTACCAGCTTGCAGCGATGGGAGCAAGCTGGACAGCTCTTAGAATCACAGAATCGTGGAACAGCTTAGGGCTGGAAGGGACCTTGAAGATCCTCCAGCTCCAACCCCTGCTGCGGGCAGGGCTGAACAGCTCTTAGGGAGCTCTTAGTTCAGGGGTGCATTCTCCATTCTCTTTTCTTGCTTGTTTTCCCTGTTTCTGTAGGACAAGTGATTTTCACTCAATTGTATTTCATTTTGGAAATATGATGGAGCTGTACCTAATGACAAATTCCTAAGGATTTCAAATCCAAACTGTGTTGCGTTCAACAAAACCCACTTTATTTTTCTTTAAGTAGGTTTAGTTCTACGTTCTGGCTGACTGTACCTGTCCTGCTTTGCCACTGGGTGGTTTGGGTGGTGCTGGTTGCCATCCCGTGTGGTTCTGGTCCTTGGGAGGTTATTTCTCGTCTGATCTGACTGCTTTCGGGGAAGGGGACTCATGTTGCCAGCTTCTTGCAATGAAAGCTGTGGGAGCAACAACCAAGTAGATTGGCTGGGCAAACTGCTTGGGCTCAGCAACAGTTCCTTTTGCTTTGTTAATTGGATGAAAATAACTTCTGGAACCAGTTCTGCGGGGAAATGCTCATCTTTGCAGATGCAATACTTTCTTTCCAATACTCTCATAATTTAGATTTTTTTTAGCTGTTTTTCTTCCCAGGAGTATTGTGGGGCAGGACATGCAAGCAAGGGGAAGGCAGAAGGAGCACCAGCACTGTCGGAATGGCTGGGCTGGTGTGGGCACCTGCACACAGGGCTTTGTTCTGGTGTCAGTAACGAAACCAGGGCCTGGATCCAGCATCACTCCTGTGATACCAGTTATCCTGGTGTCTGCGTTGGTTTGGGATCATGGAATCATTAAGGTTGGAAAAGCCCTCTGGGATCATCTAGTCCAGCCGTCCACCTACCACCAACATTGCCCGCTGAGCCATGTCCCTCAGTGCCACATCTCCACAGTTCTTGAACACCTCTGGGGACGGTGACTCCACCGCCTCCCTGGGCAGCTGTGCCAGTGCCTGACTGCTCTTCCAGAGAAATTTTTCCTAATGTCCAACCTGACCTTCCCCTGGTGCAACTTGAGGCCGTTCCCTCTCATCCTACCGCTGTCACCTGGAAGCAGAGGCTGACCCCCACCTCCCTTCAGGTAGTTGTATGCTGTGGTGTGTCTGTAAGCAGGGTTTGCCAAAATCAGATCTATTTATCTTCCTGTCTCTGCAAGTCCTCAGGTATACAGCTTTGAGCTAGAGCCCTGATCCACACTACTTCCTTCTCTGGTAAGACAAGCAGAAGAGCAGGATGAACCTTTGCTCCTTCCCATCGTTTACCACTCTTTGATGGTGTTTTTCTGGGACGCCTGTGTCCTGCAGGCCAAACTGTGCAGGGCAGACCTGGTGGCTCGGTGCCCAGGGCCATCCTGCCAGCCCCAGGGGTGCTGCGGTGACTTGTTGTCCTCTGGGCCACACTGGGCATCAGGTTCATCTGAAGAGGAAACTGGATGCATTTCGCTTGAGCATCATTTTGGATACCCCTGAGATCCTCAGCCACGCTCTTAAATCTTGAAGGAAGTTCTTCTTTATCGTGGGGCCTTTTGTCCTTCCACAGGGAGCGAGCGCAGAGGTGGTGGCAGGGGACACCCGGCTGGGCTCAGAGGCTGGCTGAGTTCCCTCAAAGCCCGGCAGCAGCCTCGCTTCTCCATGACCTCGTGTGCCATGGGTAGCCAGCAGCAGTGGTGGGACCCTGAATTCTGGGAATGGAATTGCCAAGGAGCCAAGGTGGGTTGTGGGACTGCCTGCGTGCTCTGTGTGCAGCGTGGCTTGTCTGAATAGATGCATCCAGACACGTCCGGAGTTTCTCGTTCCCTGGGTTTGCCATGCACAGTGCTCAGTTTGGCTGTTCACAGCTGACTAAATCCTTTTAAGAATGAGTCACTCCTAAATGAGAGGTGACAACGGATATGCAGACAGCAAGAAGTCAAGAGTGAGATAATGAATATTAGAGAAAGGCTGGCTAAAAAGGGAAAGAGCAGTACGAACTTGCAGCCCTTATAAATAGCACTGCACTAAAAGGATGGGTTTTATTTGGAGATGTAGTTCCTGGGGAGAGTTTAGGTTTCCTGACCCATAAGTTTGTCTGTGAGCTTGTCCTGCCTTGCCAGCTCTTGAAAGAGGAACGGGTTAGCACAGGTTAGCACCTGGGGGGAGGCTCCCAAGGCAACATCCCCGTGTGCTGGGTTGGGGTGGGGTGTTGGTGCCTAAGGAAACGATGCAGTCAGCCTTGCAGCACTGTGTAGCAGAAGGAAAAGGAGGGGTTGGGGCTGCTTGCCCTGGGCTCCTGGCATTGCTTCTTGTGTGGGGATACCCTGTGCTGGCTGACACTGAGCTGGGGCTGGCGTGTGTCCTGGGTGGCTGCTCTTGAGAGCAGCCGTAAGGCAGCCCGGGTCTGTGTGACTCACTGGTGGGGCTGGACGTGGGCACCAGGCTCTTGCCTGAGGCAGAGATTTGCAAAGAGCTAAAGGGAGTTAATTGCCCAAGTCCCATTAAAATGCAATATAATTATAAAATCCCATTAAAAGGCAATATAATTTTATAGCTTTATTTTAGTTCAGTTAGTTAGATTTTGCATAGTGCACAGTGGTTTTTTGCAGGCCTCTCTCTGTAGCAAGCACTCAGCAAGACTGATGTCCTTCCTGGTGCTGGAAATCAACCGTTTATTTTTCCTAAATTAACACTATAGAAAGCAAATGTTCGATTACTTAAGAAATACTGTATCTCAAAAATTCATTTATCTCTATGTACACCCAAAAATCTCTGACATAACTGAAAAGACAAATTGCAGCTTTCCTCTTTCTCTTCCTTAAGAGGAACAAATCAAAGCGGGAGGCAGTCAGGGGTCTCAGAGTGAAATGAGAAAAAGGCCTTCAGGATGAAATTGTGGCAGATAAGTGGGAGATTATCCGGTGGAGTTTGTCACATGGGCTTCCTCTGCCCTTCACTCATCGTGGAATGAAATGAAATTTAGCTGCACATCAATAACACAAGCAGAAGGGCACCTGCACGTTGTTCAGCAGCTATGGGAAAGGCTGGGAAGGAATGGAGAGCATTTGGCCTGTTTGTAACTGAAGTGGCCTGTGGGGGTTGAGTTATTCATTTCTGCTCCGTGGAAACATGAAGCTCACAGCAGAAGGGTGGCGAGAGGGCAAGGGGCTACCTGAGGGTGTAAAGGCCAGGGGGACCTCAAGGGATAATTTGGGCTGGAGGTTATCCTGGGCTATATTCTGCATCTGTGGTGAAATGCTTCCAGGTTGGTCCCAAACGGGACCTCAGGACGCTGCGATCCATCTGCATCCCAGAGCAGCTTCGTGGCGGGGCATTCCGTGGGACAGGCATCAGGGGTGCGGGCAGTGCAGCTGCAGGGGCTGGGATGATCTTGTTGCTTCTGTGGGGATATTTTTACCCATTTTCACTCAGTTTAGAAGAACACAGGAGCTGGGAAGGACTGAGCAGGTGCAGGGGACCAGGGAGGGTGTTTGCCCCTATTGCAAAAAGCAGTGATTTAGGGCGTGATGGTTTATTTGTCCAGGATAATAGAAGGGATTAAAATGAGGGAGCAGAACTCAATTTCTTCACACCTTCTGATCTCACTGACCTCAGAGCAAATTGCCTTAATTTTCTTTGCTGATGGTGTTGTCTGCGTGAATGGGGACCTGCGCAGTTACCTGAGTCATTGGAGCACCCAGGCTGACCTACGGGCTGTGCCTGCCTTACCTGCAGACGTGGTTTTAGTTTGGTGTTTTTGTCAAGTGCATCCAGAGCATACAGAGAGGATGCTGCTGCTTTTTTTCTTTTAAACCTAGATATAAATAAACTTCTTCCATCCAGGTCCCCTCCATCCTGTGTCTCAGCTCCGTGCATCATCCTCCCCTGAGCGAGTTGTCACGTCTCGTTTTAGCTCCCTTCTCTCACTGCTGCAAAAGCTGCTCCTCCAGACCGACGGCTGCGTTCCCTCCTCTCTGAACATCTCCCCAGTGCCCTGCAACGTCTCCCTCCTGCCAGATGCCAGCTGCTGCTCCTCCCTGCCCTGCTCCCTCCCTGCCCCGTCCCAGCAGCGTGCCCAGCCCCAGGCACCAGCCCTCAGCCCAGGAGCTGCTGGCGGGGAGCGGCAGCCATGCTGCTGCCGTGCCGGACTTGGCCAAGAAGCCGTGGTAGCATCTTTGTTTTCTCACCGCTGCTTTGTTGCTCGTCTTCAGAATCCACTGTTGGTGTTCTCGTTTGGTGAGGAGCGGCTGTCTCTAAAATAGCAACTAGCAAAAACCTGTTGAAATTCAGTTGTGCGTCCTTCAGTCTGGATTTCCACATTTTTCATCATGGAGAAATTCAATTTTTGGTAGCAAATAATAGAGAATTCAATGTTTTTGGATCCTTATGCTTAGGCAGCAGCTGGCACTGGCTCTCAGACTCACCTTCCCCAGGTGGTGTAGCCCAAACCCCAGAGCTGTGCCTGTGAGGCCCGGCCCTGCTGGGACACGGGGCACTGCTGCTGCTGCCAGCGCTGGGACAGGGCTGTTGCCAGGCTGCTTGGCCAGTCAATAGCGGGCGCTCATTAATCTGTTCTCTGCTCCTCGATGACAGCTGTGTGATAGCCTGATCAATTTTACAATTGCCATTCGCCTGCTGCTTCACTCCATCTTTTTGTTTTAAGAAAAGGAGGGCAGGAATCAGAGAGCCTCTCTTTGTTTGCCCCGGCTTGGGGGTGAGGCGGAAATGCCCCAGATGTTTGGGTTTGTTGTTGGGTTTTTATCTTGCATCAGTTTTCCAGATCAGAATGTCTTGCAGTATTCTGTGTGACAACCCTGGAAGTATAAATATAGAAACCACAGACAGTTCCCCGGAGACTGAAGGCCTAATATGTGAATAGTCTCACCTCCCACTTTGTAACAATTCCATGGGAAGGAAGCTGTGCTGTGCATGCCCACAGCCTGGCTTCAGCAGTGTCTGGTCTGGTGTGCGAGGTGTGCGTGTAAATATGTTCAGGGTACATCTCAGGTCACCAGCGTGGCAGGGATGGCACAAGGGCGGTGATGTAACCTGGTGCTGGCACCTGCAGTGGTTTGGACCTGCCTGGTATCCAGGAGCCACAGCAGCCTGGGCTGGGCCGAGGGCTCCTGCAGTCGGTGCATGTCTCACCTGGACTCAGAGGCATTCTGCTTGTTGTGTGCTGGCAGTTCTGCAGTGTGCTTAAGGTATCAGTGTTGGAAAACTTGGCACTCTGGTTCTGCTCTACCCTCGGCAAACATCTCTGGGCCACGAAATCCTTCTGAAAGTGGCAAAATCCAGCTCAACTGCCAAATTGTTGGAGTAATTGTGGGACTGAAGGGGCTCCAAACTACAGAGGCTGAGGCTTCTGTACATTGATTTCTTTTGCTTAAATACACCTGTGGTGTGGTAAGGATAAGGGTAGGTTAGCAGAAAGCCCTGCCTGCTGGCTGCTCCTGGTGGGGAGCGAGGTGAGGCTAGCAGAGCTAGGGCAGGAGGGCAGGGTGCTTACAGGACTCCCTCGTGGAGCTGTCCTGGGGGCAGGCAGTGTGCTGTGCTGCTAACTCCCTTCTGCACTGTGAAAATGGTGCTCGTGTCTTTGCATGGCCCAGCTGGAGCTCCTCCTAGGAATGCCCCTGTGTCCAGGCTCCTCCACATCACCCCGTCGTATATCTGTCCCCACCACGTATGTGGTCACTCTGGCACTTGGAGGGAGACCCAGCTGCTGCTCATGGCCCCTCTGGGGTGCCCAGGACCCCGACTCCTCGCTGGTGCAGCTGTCGTGGTGTTCAACGTGCTGTGCTTTTCTGAAGATTCCTCCTCAGGAGGACATGCTCTGGTTTCCCTTTCGTGCATGGGACCACAGGACTGAGGAAGTGTGAACAAGATAGGAGAACAGATTGGTGTCCATTTCGGCCTCCAGATTGCCCAAGGAGTCCCTGGCAGAGCAGGCCCCGAGCTCAGTGCCCAGCCCCACCACGCTGCCCCGGGAGCCTGCTCGGTTCTGCCCCAGCCCTGGGCTGTGGCCCTGCCCCTCATGCCTGGGGTTCAGCGGTGGTGTTTCAAAAAGTTTTGATCGATGCTGAGCCAGAGGAGATTAGAAGATCCTGCAGCATGTTAACAAATCACCCCATTGATTTATCTACCATGAAAATCACCCTAAATGAATTGCGCTGATTTATCCAACTTTGCTTCAAACTTGTAATGGGAGGGACTGATTTAGTGGTGCTGAGCCCAGCCATTAACGCTCCCTGTTCATAAATCGCGGTGCACTTGTGTTTAATGGGGATTTATAAACCCCGGTCAGGGTTTCTGATTTCTCCCTGTCGCTGCCGTCCTGGGAAGCCTGGAAGTTTTCTCAGCTGAACGAAGCGTCTCCAAGCCGAGGAGCGCTGCTCGTGCAGCCTTACGGGGAGCTCCTCTCTTGGGACCGGGGATGCTCCATGCTCTGCAGAGTGGAGATGGGATCGATAACCTTTGGTTCCCCTCTCTCGTTCACAGGTTGGCAGGACGAGGAGGAGGGTGGATGTGGGGAGTCATCGGGTGGGCAGGCAGGGGAGAGAGCAGAGCGGGGCTTTGTGCAGCTCCCGCAGCAGTGGCTGCTGCTTTTGTTGCCTGCTGCTTTGTGTCCAGTGGAGCCACAGCAGATCCGTGTGGGGAAGGGGGGGGGACAGAATTTAAAGCAAGAAGGCTTTGCAACAGTCCTCCAGCCAGACTTCCTGAATTATTCAGGATGTGGTATTTCTCCTTGTAACTCTCACAATGAGGCTAATAACTTTGCAGCTGAGCTAGGCAAGTGTGAAGGGATTTGAGCATCCTTTCCTCACCCCACCCCCAAAATTTGCTTTCAGATCTGCACTGCACAGAATGAGTTCTGTCAGGTATGAAATACTGCTGTGCCTTTGCCCTGCAAAGCTGGGAGCTTTCCACCTTTGTCATTTTTTACTTTACAACAGTACTGGGCTGTAAGGAGTCAGAATTGGCAGGCCCTGATGGGAGAGATGTAATTCATGTTTTTTCCATGAGGACATCCAAGGTGCCGGGGTTTCTAGCAGATAATCTTAAACGTTGTGACTTTGTTCACAATTGCAGGTGGACACTGGTGTGCTCCTAAAATAGTAGATGGCTTTGGCTGCTGGAACAAAGTAGAATTTTAATTAGATGATGACTTACACCAAACTGTTCCCTACTACGCTCTTCCCAATGCTAGGCAATAATAGATGAGGCCGTGATTTTACTTACAGTGTCACAAGTTTTAAAGCTTTATAATGCACATAGTGGTGCTCTAAAAATGACCCCTGCGTGCTGAGGTCAGTCCCGTTATCAGCATTTCCGTGCGCCGGGATTAATTGATCCTAAGCAGGGCTGCAGGAGGGAGCTATCGAGACGGAGTGTTCTGCAGCTCACACCTGGGCAGGGAGCCTGAACTTCCCTGACTTAGCAGCACCCTTTCTGTGGTCTCGTCCTGTCTGTGTCATGCAGCAGCTGGGTAGCTGTGCAGACCCTCGGTGTGCACAGACAGAGGTGAGCTTCTCGTCCCCCCAGCAGCAGAGCAGTGGGCGCGCTGGGGGCATCACCAGGTGTTTGCCTGTGTCTGGGCTCGGTGCTGCCTTGCTCGCCCTCCCTGCCGAGGATGCCTGCAGGTGCGCTGGGAGCTCCGAGGCAGCAGGTGTCAGCTTCCAGGGTGCAGAGCAAAGCCTTGCAGGTAGCACTCCTGGCTATGAAAGGCTGAATAAAAAACACAGCCTTTGCAGAAATAAAGGCTAAAGAGGTACAAAATCACAATTAAGAGAAAGCTGCCTATGAACAATGGGTTGTAGCTGTCTGTGAGCGCTGCTGCCGTTTTTAGAATCTGTTAGGAGCATCCGTTCTCATGGAGGAAGTCATTCTTCACTTCTTTTCCTGCAGTTATCACCTCTGCAGGGAGTGCTGTGGACAGGTCTGCTTTTGTCTGCAGAGCCAAGAGCCCTCTTCTGCTTAGCAACTGCGGGGAAATCTGGGACACTTCCCTGAGTGACACAGCGTGCAGTGTTGGAATGAAATCCTGGTGCTCATGAGATCAGCGGCGAAATTTCTCCTGACATCAGAAGAGGCCGCGTGCGTCCATCGACTTTTCCAGGAAAAACTAGAAAGCATGGAAGTGGGGGCTAATCTGATCTCAACTGGTGTCATTTAGATCGGGTAATTCCTTTGTTACACCGCAGCTCTCAGATCCCAGAGCAGATGGGGTCATCCTGTCCAGGGTGTGGTGGCCCTGAGCAGCGGAACGCCTCGGGGCCATCGTGGTCTGCAGTCACAAGTCAGGAGGGTGCTTGGTGCGTGCCTAACCTCTGAGCCCACTAATGGCCCCTGTGACCTCACTGGGAGGCTCACATGCCTAGCCCCAAGGAAGTGCTGAAATACCTGAGCCACCCTGATTTCAGCACTCTTTAACTCTTGGTTTACCTCTTCTTACAGCCCCTGCCTGGCTGCCCAACCTCCTGTGAGCCTGTGGAGGGCTGAGAGCCGTGCTTGTGTAGATGGACTCAGCCAGTGCAGCTGTAATCTAGCCATGAAGCTGGCCTCAGAAAAACACAATGCAGAACATCTTCAGGCCCTGCAGACTGTGCTTCCCTGCTCTTGGGTGTTTCAGATGGTTGATGTTGTGGAGAGGAGTGCTCTGTGTGACTGTCAGATGCAACTGTAGGACAAAAAACCCTGGTCTCTTGTTGGCACACACAACAAAGAGCAGAATGGAGGAGCTGGTAGAGCCTTCCCAATGCCCCAGACAGAGGTAGAGTAAAAGGAGAGACAGGGGGACGAGCAGACAACACAAACCTAATCCTGTTGGTATTTCTTTCACTGTGTGTTTGACAGAAAGGCTGCTGTTTATTTTGAAAGTGCTTGGAAGGTTTTGTTGAGGGGAGACACGGAGACCATGGCAGTGGAGGTGCACAGGAAGGAGGTGTTTGTTTCTGCACGGAATTGCCTTCTGCTGGCTCTCTCCACCCGTATTATTTACCCATATTCTGGATTTCCCTGTCTCCTTTCCTTTTCCTTTTATATTTTCACTCCATGGGGCACGTTTAAGCCACCTCCACAAGCTCCGTTCATGCAAGGAGACAGGAACGAGCTCCTTAATATTTTGCTCACAACGAACCGTGGTTCAGCGGCACTGCCAGGCCTCCAGGGGAGCGGGGGGATCCCCTCCATGAGAGCATCTGCAGGGTGCAATCCAGCATACAGTCCTGTCACACCGAACCCGCAGCACCGAGCCCTTCATTAAGGTATGAGTGAACGAGGGCACTGCGTTACATGCTGTGCTAGAACTCTGTCAGCTTAGAAAGCAAACCCTTAAAAATAGTTCTGCCTGTTTCAAACCAGCTGACTTTCTCTATTTCTTTCTCTGTATATTGTAAAACGTTAACTAGGATTTTAAGAAGTAGGCACTCTGCCCTCTTTGATGTGTTTGTCTGCTTTCTGCATTCCACGTCTCTTGGGCAATAAACTGTAAATGTTGATGGAGAGCGTTGTTGATGGGGAAAAAGCAAGCACACTTCCTTTGAGAAGCCAGAGCTCGAGATGGAAGCTGTTCTCTTGCTGTCTGATTCCTGCAAATTCTATTTAAAGAGGCTGCAGAGAGCCCAGAAGCCCCAAGCCCCTCTCCTCCTCCCATGAGGGCGGTCTCGGTGCAGTTGTTGCACAGCTTCTGCAGGCATTTTCCTGCTGCCTGGCTGCAGACACGCTGCAGAGCAGTCCCACAGGGCACTTTGCCCAGGAGAGCGGGCATGGGGCGGGGGTGTGGGCCTGGGGGGGAGGCAGGGGCAGTGGGGAGCCCAGTCGCTGAGCTGCTATGCTTCTCCCTGGGCATTCCTCCTTGCTGCTTTGTGGCCTAGTTTTAGTGAGACGCTTTTGACAGCAGTGGTGAATGCTGACGTTTTCCTCTTTTTTCTTTTCTTTGTTTTCCCTTTGGGTTTGAGCGGAGCACCTGGTGTAAGGGAGGCTGGAGGAAGCCTGACTCAGCCCCTCTGGCTGCCGTGCTGGGTCCTCCAATCGTCTTCATCAGCTCCCTGAGATGCTGAATGGCTTCTTTCCCCCGTTGTTCCTATTGGAACATAGTTTCTGCCTCGTTGCTCTGGTAATTAAGAAACATTCAAATTTCCAGCCCAAATTTACATGTGGCCTTTTATTGTTTGTCTCTGGTTAAGCTGAAAAAGGTTGCTCCTGGGTCTGCTCCCCGAGGAATCCCCTCACCCCAGCCGCCCGATGGCCTCTGGCTGTTGGGGGTGGTGGGAGAGAAGGGCAGGCCCGGTGCAGGGCCCGGTGCAGGGCCCGGTGCTTGCCCAGCGGAGGAGCGGGCCTGGCGCTGGGTGCCCAGGCGGAAGGGCCGGGTCAGGCTCGCGGCCTGCCCGCAGAACAAAGGAGCGAGCCAGCTTCAGTGCTCGCTCTGTTAATTGCCTGATGGCCATTCTCTCAGCGCAGATCTGTGTTTATGTGCCAGAAGAAGGTGGGTTTGTGTCTGGCACGGGAGATGTGAGGTGTGGAGGGGCTGTTAGCGGGGAGGTGGGGGCACGTCCCCAACCCCCACAGTCTGGGAGCAGAGGGCTCCCAGCGAGGGGCTGGTCGCCAGCGCTGGGCAGAGGTGAGAGACCAGGAGCCCTCCGCTAAGGCTGGGGGGGAGGGGAACGGAGAGAAGGGACAGGAAGGTCCTGAAGGGTTTTCTTCAGCCTGGCTGAATTTGGAGGTGACGCTTCACATGTCATCTCCTATTAACCCGTTTCAGAGAGCGCCCATCCCAGCGCCTCTGCTGCGCTCTGCAGACAGTGACCGCGGGCGTGAGGGTGGCTGGCACGGCTGGGGCACGGGGAGCACGCTGCAGGGGCTGTGTGGCAGGGCTGCTTCGTGTGATGGCGTGTAGCCACCAGCACGGAGCTCACCCCCTTCCCTTATCACATGTCTGTGCCGGGCACGCATCGGGCCTGGGCATCTTGGGCTCACACTGTGCATTCCTGCAGCACTCCTACTCCGAGCTAGCTTTAAATGGGGGTTTTGTCTAGAGGTGGAATGGTTAACAGCAAGCTAGCACCTGTCTGCAGCCCTGTCCCCTCCGTGCGCTGAATAGCATTTCACAATGGCAGGGAAATAATTCAGTGCAACCAGGCCCTGCTCCGTGGGAGATGAATGAAGCTCAAGTGAAGTGGAGGTCACTCGTGTTAATCTGAAGCAAAGAGGATTGTGGGACAAGGGGAAGAGGGCAAACCTCCTTTATGTACAAATTCTATAGCTCAGAGGCTTAGGAAACACTTCACAGTAAACATTTGCAAAGTAGCCACGCCATTAACCTTTTCTGAGGGGGGAGACAAATGGTTTTCCTGCCTCGTTTTGTGCCGATCTCGCGTTTTGGTGTGTATGCAAATGCTGCTGGGTGGCAGTGTCTCAAACAGATCAGCCTGAAATGCAGAGGCAGCCATGCAAGCGGAATGGCTTGGCTTTGCTGCAGCTGCATGGAGACCTTTGTCACAGGAGGGGCGGGAGAGCCTGGTTTGTAGGGAGGCATCGGGAAGAGAGAAGAGAACCAGAAATCTTCCCCAAATGCTGCACAGTAGCAGAAAGCACTGCATCCATGCTGCTGTGCTGCCCCGTATCTTTGATAACCCGATGAGCATCCAGCACTCTTTTATTTGTCCGTATCCTAACTTCTGAAGGCATGGACATACGAGCAGCGTATGGCTGTGGGGAGGTGATGTTTGGAAAGAAGAGATGGTCAGCACCTTGAGATGGGGGCCAAGATGAGTGTGGGAGAGGATGCAGCTGTGGAACAGGGGCAGGCAGCATTGCGGGGGGTGCTGGGGTGTTGTGTGAGGGCTGGGCATGGCGTTGTGCTGCCGATGTTCTCTGTCCCACAGGCAGGGTGGGACAGTTTTCTCATGCTGTTTGACATCAGTTGCTGATGTGCCTGTATAGCATCGCCCTAGTCATAAGCCTTCTGTCTCTGATCTGTCTGCAGTGTTTCTCGCACGAGTGGGCAGGCACGAGGCACTGACACTTTCAGGATTAAGTGCCCAGTTCTCTCCAGCTTTGGCTGGACCTCCCCTTCAGGTAACCTGCTGGGTGGATATTCGCTGCTGGTACACTGGAAGGTACAGTCCTTGTAGTAAAGGTGACAAGTCTGCCATGTTCCTTGGTTAACACGGTGACATGACTCAATATTATCTAATTTTAGTGATTGGTGACAGCAAAACAAAGAGAGAAGTGACTGGAAGCTGATAAAAGTCCATAAAACGTGAGCTTCTCTGGATTTTGTTTCCACCAGACCTCGCTGGGGCAGAGGCTCCCTTGGCCCTTGTGCTGGAGCAAACTGAGGGTGAGGGGTCTGTGCAGTGTGTGTGGCCCCGTCCGTCAGGCAGGGGAAGGGGCTGCGTGGTGTTGCTGCTGCCTCTCGGCCGAGGTGCACGCGTGCAGCCTGGGCTCCATGCAGAGCTGTGCAGCTGCAGGCTCACACGTGCCTCGCTGGCTCCGTTCCCTCGTGCTCTCTGCTCTTCCTTTCCCACTGAGCAGCATGCAGCATGGCTGTGTGCGGAGCTGCGGCTGCAGACTGCGTGGTTTGAAAATGAATTGCCTCCGAGCCCTGGGTCTGTCTCCTGGGCTGTGTCCTGCTCAAACCAGGAAAGCTGGGATTTCCACGTGGTTTTGAAGCGCAGCTCTGGTGAACGTATAAATCCTGTTTCTCTCTTATTGCTTCTGCTCCCTCCTTGCCCATTATCTCAAATGCTTTTGGAAACTCCATTTCAGAGCACTGTGCCATCTCACAGGCCTCTGCTCACTCGAGTTTCCCTGTGTGGGCATCAGCGTAGCAGGAAGCGTGACATGGGTTTGATGAGTTTGGCAGACGAGACAGGGAAAAATACATCTGTGAGTTGTTAACCGAGGGAGTAATGTCTTCTACCTTCAGAGTTTACAGATACTTTTTTCTCTTCTCCTGTGCCAAACACTTGGGCATTTCAGCAGTGTCTGTGCCCAGAGGGTGTCTGTCTGGGCTGGTCATTACCCGGACACAGCCCGTGCGGTGCTGCCTGGGCACCTCCTGCGTGCTCCGGCTGCACCCTGCCGTGTGTCAGGCCCAGCATTTCACCCCTGGTCGCTCGTGAACTGGTTGTGTGGTGGGAGGCTTTGGTACTTCATCCTCATTGAACTGCAGGGATCAAGAGGAACCTGGGTTGGTCCCATCGGTAGCTAAAACCCTCTCTTCACAGAGGTGACGCCCTCTGCCTGTGCTTGTGACAGCTCTGCCTGTGCTGCATGGGGGAGTGATGGCAGCAGGGGTTGGTTTTTGGTGAGCTCCTGATCAAACCCTTACAACTTGCTGAATATTAAGTGAAACTCAGCTTTTTCCCTGACCCTCTAAAAGCAATCTTTAGACAAAAAGCTCTTTTATTGTGGCAGGGTTTTCCCAGCTGTTTTGTGTATGGAGGTCAGATCTTTGGTTAGTGTTTTGCCTCCATGGCCTGTGCTAGGTTGTTTCCCTTCCATTCCCTTCTCACAAAGTTTCTGGCAAAAGTAGCGGAGAGAGATCGTAACACAGATAATGCCTTCGTCTTCCCAGCTTTACTTGATGCAGAGGGCATGTGGTTGCCACTTGTTTTTGCAGCTTTCAACAGGAGAGGAATTGGGCTCCAGCCCTCAGAGCGTGTTGGACTCCTGTCCATGTAACTGCTGAGGCTGCAGCAGCCACTTACCCGAGGCTCACTGTGGAAGGGAGCACTGGGAATGGTCTTCTGTGTCTTCCTTTCTCTCCCCCTGCAGCTGCAGGCTGTTGCTGCAGCAGTGTATGTAAGCTGTATGCAGTGATGCTTCCCTCGAGCATGCTGTGTGCCACCCAGTCTCTGGGTTTCCTGCCCCTTTGCAGGGCAGCTCCACTCTCCCATGGCTAGAAGCAGTCTCCCTGCTTATGGTTTAAACTTATGGACAAACTGTGCCTATTGGCCACGTCATCAAGGAAGAGAGACAAGATGCAAACGCTGTATTTTAATTAGACCACAATCTAATTAACACACCTGTGAATACAGGCAGGCTGCACACTGATTTTCTTGCTCATTCCCACATCTTTGGGGATTTGCTACCAACCTTCCCCTCTCTGTGGGAGGAACCTGGAAGCCCGGAGTTCTGGGCTCTGTTTCCGGCAGTGCAATTGACTCCCTTGACCCTGTGCAGGTCCCTTTGGGTTTTACTTGTAGGGCTTTAGTTGGTAGGAGAGAGATGGAAACACTTCCCTTGCTTCTCAGCATTTATTGTGAGCCCTAATTAACACTTGGAAAGCAAGGGGCTTCGGGCAACGGGGTGCTGCAGAGGTACAGTGCTGCGGGAATGCAATTAATAAATAATAACACATATGGCACAGGAGTTCCCAGACTGCATATTGCAGTGGTTTATTTTCATGATTTGCTTACTGCATACAGTCTATGTGAGTCATGCTATATATCTCCTTGGTTTTATTACTGCTGGAGAAACCCTGGGAGGGCAACGTGAATATTCTGCCTCCTCAAGTACTGACTTAATGGTGCTGCGACCCACCTCAGCTCTCCCTTCAAGGTGGGATATCTGGACTTCAAACTCTCTTGCTTTATCCCCTGGCTATCTCTGTGCAGTTGGACATCATCCTTAGGAGTGAGCAGCAGAACGGACACAACCTGGTAATGATGTTTGTCCCTCACCAGGAGCGTGCGGGTGCCTGCCCGGGAGAGTGCAGCGTGCAGCACCTGCTTCAGGGTGACTCTCTGCAGGATGACTGCTGGTTTCTTGCTCCAGATAGAGGATTGTTCCCTGTGTTAGGGTGGAGGAGCAGACAGGAGATGACCAAACAGAGGACAGAAGGCAGAGGGGCACTGGGTGCTGTGGTCCCGAGGAAGGCTGATGTCTGTCTGTACAAGGAAATAGGAACAGCTTGCCCTATAGGGCGTGCATTGCAAGGGTGAAAGGCTGAGCTTGGCTCGCTGTAAGGACAGTGCTGGAAGGAGAACACAAACCCTAAGCCCATGTGGCTCAGCAGTGAAGCAGCTCTGCTCTTGCCACAGCACATGTCAAAGAGCCTTTCTCCATCTGAGCGTTTTTGGTGCACTTTTGGATGTGTTTCATTCCCTGTGCCCCAGCCCTTTTGCTTTTCATCTCCCAGCAGCCTTCGTCTGACAGCCTTGTCAGCTAGATTGGCATGTTCCCACTGCTGCCAGCTTCTCTAATTTTGCCAGGCTTCTTTCATCGAGTCCCCATGAGTGTAATTACTGTCCTGATGAGGGTAGGTGCTGCGGGGCGCTCCTCCAGTGGGCTGAGCTCATTTACAGTCCCGTGGGCTCTGCTCAGCTCCTTGCCATTTTGGGATGCAGAAGGAGCAGTGGTGTCCGACAGATGCTTCTGACCTGTGCCCCTTCATTCTGCCACGCATATTGTGCAGATCTGGGATCCCCTTGCTGCTCTCTCTGAGGAAAAATGGATGAATTACCAGTGCTTGTCCTCCCAGCACGGTGCAGTTGTGGTGATAGGCCTGAGACCAGCCATGGTGGAGCCATGCCTTTTGGCTCTCAGCACACTGATAATCCGAATCTTGAGGTTTTCTGTGCAGCTGCAGTCCTCAGAAACTGAGGTTCCAGGGGTCAAGTAGTCTTTTGAGGAAGAAACAGACTGTTGGGAAGAAGGCTGATGGTGCACCTGGGTGTGAGGGCCACCCCTGCTCCCTGTGCCCTCCCGGAGCAGCTCCCCTTCCCAGGCCTCGGTGTGCGAGGGCCCAGGAGGGAGGAGCAGTGCCTTGGGCCCTGCCAGCTCAGCTGTGGCAATTCCGGGTGCAGGGTGTACTGCAGTCAAAATGATTTTTGCTTGGAAAATTACAAAGTGGAACAGTTTTTACAGGGAGGCCAAAGCACAGCAGGTTATTCTGCAATGCCGACATGTCTGTGGGGCTGACGGCACGTCTCCAGTTCCCGTATGTTGATGAGATTGATCTGCTTCTCTTCACCTTTGTGTCATTTACAGGAGGCTTGGGCAGCACCTGGGGTGGAGGTGTGATGGGCTGACTGCTGCTGGGGGCCTGACATCCCCTGAGGAGTGCAGTGGGGACAGGGCATGGGCAGACGTCACCCTGCAGCCTACCTAGGGTCAATCTTGCTTTCGTAGTTTGGGAGACAAAAGAGGGAGGAAAACTCACACTGCATGAGAGCTCTTTTAGTTTAGGTTTGCCTTTTGGAAGCCCAACCAAAAGAGCTCCAAGGCCCCACACCCTACGATGTTTGGCCCTGGTGGGAGAGCAGCGACATCCAGCTCCCATCAGAAGACAAAAATGGCATCACAGGCCGTCTGAGGGCACGTTCGCAGCAGTCGGAGTGAAGGCAAGGTACGGGCTCTGTGTCTGAGCCAGAAGAGCAATCTGTTCACAGTCCGTGGGACTTGTCAGCCCGGGGATGATTGGTGAGGCAAAAGCAAGGGCTGCAGAGCTCCTCCTGCCCAGCTCTGGTGAGAGAAGGTGGTAAGGGGCCGTGCAGCCAGGAGATGGCTGCCTGCAGCAGGGAGCTGCCGTGCCGTCCCTTTCAGCACAGCAGCTGTCCGGGTGCTCTGCTTACAGCGTACCTGGCCTTGTGTGCAGCCCTGTGTTGGGGGGAGCACGGCTACCTGATGCGATCAGGTGGGATGGCATGGAGGCTGCGTGCCATCCGGTCTGTGATGTCTGCAGGGAAGAGCAAACAGGGAGCTGCTGCCTTGGTTTAAAGCTCTCCTTCCTCTGCTACAGACTGCACCCAGGCTCGTTGTGTGGGCCCTGCGCAGGGAGAGGGCACGGGGCTGCCTGCTGGTGCTGCTCCTCTCCCTCTGATGATGAGGAGCGTGTGTGGCATTTCCTCTCGTGCTTTGCTGGCACTCTGTGAACTTGTGGCATTTCCTGCCCTCGCCGTGGGGCAGCAGTTCCTCCTGCTGGGGCGGGCACCCCTCGCCTCCCGCGCAGCGGCTGTCCCCAGGCTGTGCGAGGCAATTGGCCTGTTTCCCTGGTGTGAACCCGCGGCTGTGCGAGGCAGCTAATGAGGAGAAGCCAGGGTAGCAACAGGATTAAAAATATATATGAACAAACGTCTTGTTTTGACTGCGAGGATGCGCTGAAGCGTGAGAGTCTGGGTCCCGCAGTAAGCCAGAGGCAGGCTGGGTTGGCATTCAGACGGTTGCAGTGTGGGCAATGGAGGGGCAGGAGCCTGATTTCCACCGGTGTCTGCTGGGGTAACGCCGTGCAGGCACCCACGGCATTTATCTGCGTCCTGTTGGGCTGCGGTGTGGGTATGTGGCAGGGGAGAGCAGGTGCGATGCTGCCGAGCCCAGCACTGCCCTCTGGCCCTGCTCCTCTGCCAGCGGCCCCGTGACGGGACGGCACCCTGCAGTGTGGAGGTGTTTGTGCAGAGCCCTCACCTGCCCCCCCCGGCACCCAGCAGGGAGGTGGGTGCTGAGCGTGGTGACCCCATCCTGGAGGGCCGGGGGGCACCGGTGGAAGCTTCCTGGGATTGTCAGCGACGTGGCACAGAGGCAGGGGTGCTCCAGCGAAGCATGGTGCTTTTTGTTTCATAAAACAATACAGTAAAGGTAGTTAATTTCTATTTTAAGGGTGATTGTTCTTGGCTGGGTTGGGACTCTGTAACACTTCACAAAGTGATTTTCAGATAGCTGAAGGCTGTCAGCACACCGCAGTCATTTTCCCCGCACGCAGTGATGGATTTTTGGGAGGAAGGCTTGTGACATCTCCTTGCAGGGAGGGAGCTTGCCCTGGCAGGGAGCCTGGCCAGCCAGCAGCCCAGGGACTGCCAGGAGGAAGAGGAGGGCTGCTGGGGGCACTGGCTGCCGGGGCCCATGGAACCTGACGGGCTGCCTGCCCTGAGATCCCTTTGCATTTGCTCACGAAGGAGCCAGTTTCCCTGTTTGTTTGCTGGGTTCACCAGGGACCATAGCACAGCAGAGCAGGTCCAGAGCTTCGCCGGTCCTCGTCTCCAGGGGCACTGATGCCGTGTGTTTATACTGGAAGTCAGACCCGCCAGCCCCGTCCTGTGTATTAGCAATTCCAATAAAAATAATAATTGGATTCACTCCATTGAATTTAACATTTAAATGTCAGCTGGGGATTTCTCCCTGATCCCAGCTCTTACTTAGGTGACATCTCTAAGCACCAGATTAATAAGCCTGATGGCATTCTCTGAACGCCCGGCTTCGCAGCCAGGGGCGAGGGCTGGGACGCAGCGCTTCCTGCACTGCTGTGCGCTGGGTCTGCCCTGAAGCTGGTCAAAAGGTCACGCTCATGATTCCTGAAATATCATTTCTTTTTATATTTGATTTTGACCTGAGCTGGATGGAGAGCAAAACTTTTTAAATTTGCCCTGAATTAGGTGCTCCTGTAGATGCAAGCTGAAGTGTTCGTGTTTTTTCGATGAAGCTGGTCACTGAAGGTGGCACAGAAAGGTCCTCTAATTCGTGGCAGATCTCACCTGGCACATCCTCACCTGTGCACTGTCTTGGCTTTCGGGTCTCATGAACATACCTTTCCTTAATCTGGTTACAAATCCGTTCACTATTCAGATAAGACTTGTCAAACCTGGGATCTTTTGAACTTGGAATGACATTATTTTTTAGAATAAAGCTCTACTTCCTTTTTGCCAGAAAAGTCTGAACTTAAGATGAGAGATTTCTTCTGGGCTCTGGGCCTTGTCTAAAAACCAGAGCTTGCTCCTGTCTGTGCTATGTCAAAACAGACTGTAACTCAGTGACATGAAAGATAAATCCATGGACCAAACTTCTCCGTGGTGTTTGTACCTGCACACCTGCTTGGCGGGGCTACCGTCCTTCGCCGTTTCTTACAGAATTTGTTTTGTGGCTACTGATGACCAAAAGTTTGGGGACAAATCGTAGTGAAACACTGCTTAGTGTGAGCGGGTCTGTAAGCAATCCCATTTTCCTGGCTGTGTGCTGGTGTACAGCGAGCTGTGAGCACGTGGAGGGTTACAGGGGATAAGGGCGAGGGCGGTGCCAGGAGGGTTCTGACAGGAGAAGCAGAAGGGGGAATTCCCCTCTGAAGAGGTGTCTTGGAGGCAAGGCTGTGTTTCAACATCTAGCAGTTCTCTGTGCACACCTGAGTTTGATTCTGGTACATTCTGCCTTTAGGTCAGTCTCACTCAGTCCTTTTTCCAGAAACATTTCCTGGAATCCGCTTGGAAGCGTCTCACTAAGTCGTGTTTCAGAGGAATCTTTTTTGGCAGCTGCTGCAAACGGTTTCTGTCGGGCACAAAGTCCCAGTCCTGCTGCTCTAGCTGGTGTTCTGTCTGCCACAGAAAGAGGTTCCCTTCAGCTAGGTCAGTTGGTGCCTGTCTGCTATAGCCTGCAGCCACCAATTCTTCAGCTCAGGGTCAAACACTTTGCCTGGTCAGCAGCTGCAGAGTTTGCATTTTAACATTGCGGGTCACAGCCGTGGGAAGCTTGGGAAGGGTGTGCTCTAAGTCAAGACTCACGTTCTCCAGCATGCTTGGCCTAATTTGGAGGATCCAGCCCAGCAGCCTGGTACGGAAGCACTCTTAGACCAAGGACGATGTTGTCTCCAGTCCTCCAGCTGTTGGAGGACACTGCCCTGAGCAGGCGTGGCCGTAAAAGCTGGCTGTCATGGGATGTTCTTCAGGCAATGAAGTCTTTGCTTGTGGAGTGGGAACCACGTGAAGATGTCTCTCGTCTCCAGGCCCTCTGGGCTGATGCTGTGTGGGTGCCTGGAGTACTGTCACACACACCATGTTGGTAACGCGGCGTTCCTTAGTGCTCCCAGGCTGTCGTGCTGTGCCCCGTGGCTGCCACCTGCACCATCTCTGTTCAGAGCCACCTGTGGTGGAGCTCCACCGGCGTCAGTGGACACAGCTGTGAGATCAGAGCTCACTGAGATTACTGCACACATGCTGCTCCTGCTCTCTTTCTGTGGCACAGCTGCAGGATGATGATCAAAAGAGAAACTACATTATTGGCCTTGCCCCTGATTTTCAATGGCGTTAAACAGCAGTAACTCCACCGACTGCATGAGAACAAACCATGGGTGAGTATGCCCAGGGTCAGGCCTGTCTGTGCTCTTCTGTTGAAGGTCTGAGCCAACAGTGATGTCTTATGTTGAGCTAAGGAAGACAGATAAGTGCAGAACGATCTATATTTGGAACCACCATAACCCCATCACCAGCAGTAGCTCTGTGTTTTGCTCCTAGGAAAATGAATCCTGTTCTGCAGCAGTCACTTATCTAGTCTGAGATTAATTCTCAGATTGACGACAGTTGTGGCAAAATTGTTCGTGTCCCAGCAGGCACAGGAACCAGAACCATTCCTGTGTACAAGTGGCTGGGGAAAAACTGAGAATGAGTTCTGTACAAATCCAGTTGAGTTGCAACTGTTTGAAGATAAACAGCTTGGAGAAGAGTTCTGTGCGTCTCACCCAGCTTTAGACATTTTAAAGGTTGGGAAAGTGAGGCGTGGTGACGTGTGGCTCCCTGTGACGGAGGCCGGGAGGTGTCTGAATGCAAACCAGATGGGACTGGACCTACAGTGTCCCTTAAACACTCTGAATCGTGTCCCTGGCTCTGCAGGAGGCTGCAGCGTGTCCTGTTTACAAGCTGCGTTCAGGTGGGGCTGGATGCAGTGAAGCTGTCAGTCCTGCTGCTCCTGTTGGAAGGTGATTTCAGTCGCAGTTTACAGAAACGAGAAGGGACCTGGGAGCGACAGCGGGGACCGGTGGGAGGCAGTGCTGCTGGGGGCTGCAGCCGCCGCTGCTCTGCTCGCTGCCTCAGCTGCCTGTGAATGTGGGCTCACACATCCCTGTGGCAGCAGGGCAGCATGCTTGGTGCTGCTGGTCCCTGAGCTGGGCACATCCCCCCTGGCGGTTTGCAGCAGCGGTGAGCGCTCAGCAGCCACGGTGTATTGAGAAACAGATCTGTTAAACACAGCCTTTAGTCATTGATTGGTATTTAATTGGTGTGTGCTAATATCCTTACTACGTCAGTCACATCCACAGTTGAAACATTAATTTTGAGTAGGAAAATTATGGTTTGAGGTAAAATATAAACTGAAAGTACAGCTGCTTTTAATATAAGGCTTTATTAATAAATTCTTACCCGGCTTTAGCAAGTGTTTACAGTGTGTATTTTTAAAACAGATGAAGATGACATAAAGGAAGGCTTCTGTCAATGACTAATGGCTAAAGAAGGGCTATCTGCAGAGGTGATTTCCACCTTCTCTTAGGAAAGGTGCAGCCTTTTACACAGAGGCTTTTTTGGAAGCCCGTGGCCCTGGGCAGCTGGGCTTCTCGGGGCCGTGATGTGCCCTCGATGCAGGGAGCAGCCAGCAGCACCCAGACAGCCGGTGGCTGTCCCGTGAGCTTGTGGGGACAGGGCGAGGGCCACGAGCAGGGCTGGGGAAGGGTGTTTAAAGGAGAGGGCCAAGTTTCCTGATGCAGGGAGATGGTGTGTGTGGGATGGTGTGGGAGGGTGCAGCGTTGGGTGCCTGGCAGGGTGCCCCAGGCCCAGCCCCCAGTAAGGGATGTCCCCCAGGCAGCCTGGGGCCCTCTGCCTGAGCTGCGTTTCTTCCAGCCCTGCCCTCGCAGCCCAGGCGTGAGGCGGTGGCAGGTGGTGCAGGAGCTGCCTGCAGCTGAGGGGACTGTGGCACGGAGCAGCTCAGGGCAGCCCACGAGGCCGGTGAGATGGATGCCCGCCTGATGGGCCGCCCCTGTCACCTGCCCAGGCCGTGTCACTGCCCCAGGCCCCAGTGAGGCCTGAGCTGTGCCATCACTCTGCCCCGTGCCCCCATCTCGGAAGCACTAAGCCCCACCAGGAGCGCTGCTGGCAGCGGGCTGCCTGCCTCCCTGTGCTGTGTGCCGGTTCCTGCCCAGCCCAGCTCCTCCCCCGGGAGCCGGTGTGTGCTCCGCAGCGCCTGGTGGTCCCCTGCCCCTCTCCTGTGGAAGCCGTGTGGGGACAGCCTGGTCGCGTTGTTGTCAGGACAACCCGGGCTGCTGCGAGGGCTGAGCCTGCCCAGCGCCAGCCCCAGCGCCGCAGCCGCGCCCGCAGCCAATCGGCAGCCGCTGGCAAGCCATGACATCATGGGCCGAGCAGGGCCAGCATCGCTGGCTTTCGGCATCCCCCGTGGGCCCCCTCATCCCCACCAGCCCCCCCTCACCCCCGCCAGCCCCAGGGCCTGCATGGCGTGGCCAAGCCTTGGGCCTTTGCCCAGCACACCTGGCCCCGAGCTGCTGCCCTCTGGGAGCGGGGTGGGGCAGCTCTGGAGGGGTTCCTGCTCAGCAGCACTTCTGCTTCCTGGCCGCCCTGGCTGAGCGTGGGCTCGGGCTCTGCTGGTGCATGGCCTCTCGCACTGCCGCTTGCAGCCCCGCATGCCCTTTCCCACAGGCGGAGGCTGGGAGGTGCAGCCCCCAGCGCTGCCCTCGGGCTGGCGGCTCCAGGCGGTCGCAGCTGAAGGGGCCGGGAGTGGGGCCCGGCGTGGTGTGGGGCAGGCAGAGTGCCTGGGAGAGCTGCCTCGGTGGGACCAAGGGCTCTGGGGGCCCCGTGGGGCACAACGTTAACAGATCTCTGTGATTTTCAGGAAAAGCTGCATTGCACAGCCGTGGCGGGGAGGTTTCCATGGCTCCCAGGAGCCGTAGCTCCAGAGCAGGCCCAGGGCACAGGCCCAGATCGGCTTTTACACAGCCCTGAGCCCCACAGCCGGGTTCGGCTCTTTCTCAGGGGGATGGAAGCTGAACCCACCCAGGCACTCAGCCCTCTGCAGGGCCGGGGGCCGGGAGCCCCTCGTTTGGTCACAGCGCTCATAGGAGCGGTTTTGCTGATGGCAGCCCTGGTTGGGCTGCACTCCTTGAAACGGGGGGAGCGGCCCTCACACCCTCAGCAGTGACGGAGGAGCGCGGTGCCCCTGCAGCCGGGCCCCGGCCGGGGGAGCGGGCACAGCACCGCAAACCCCACCGCGCTGTCCGCGTTATTATTTCTGCAAATAGCGCGTGTGAGGTCAGCATCACGCAGACCGGGGCCGCTCCTGCCCCCCAGCTCCATCCCGAGGCGCTCAGCCGGGAGCGGGCCCCGCCCGCCGCCTCGGACCCCT